>JZKD02S1810250.1:1442110-1462930 GCA_000966675.3 Picea glauca | reverse complement strand
TTTGGATATTCTTGGCTTAACCATCTGCATATATTTGCTCGCACTATTGTTCTTTTCATTCTGATTTTCATCCTCATTTGGGTGAGCTTCCTTCTCTCTGTTTGCGGATTGGTTGCTCGTTTCTGCACCACTGATAGAGGCCTCGTGATGGTCCAAACTCTCCAGATGCGTATGGGTTACTGAATTTGAAGATAGCAGCTCTCCTGTGTGTCTGCTGCTGGCATTAAGCCATCTAGTCTGCTCAACAGCATGTCTATGTCTCACCAGTTCAATTTCATTTCTGAGTTGAGCAGCCTCTGATTGCAACTCTGAGATCTTGATATCAGACAGACGTGCCTTTCCTCTCCATTCATGCATCTGTTTTGTCAGAGACAGGAACAACAAAAGGTCATCATTGTCAAATGATTTGGGTTACAATTGCACTAATCAATAGGTTCTCAAAGGTCTCACCTGAGCTATTAGATCAAACAATTTAAAATACAGCCATGGTAGCTAGACGATGAATACCCAAAGGGAGGAATTATTTTGAGAAAATACTATTAGAAGGTAAGCATAAACAAAAATCTTCAGATATACAATTTTGAGTAAAAGGATTTGAAGAAGATATACAAGTACTTGCAAGGTTGCAACCTTCTCATCAGAATGAAGAGAGTGATCTTCCCAAAAGTCTCTTGATTTTTGCAGATCTTCCATTTCTTCACGAACATGATGTAATATCTCTTGCACTTGAGACCATTGCTCTGTTTCCGCTTGGACTTGCTCAGCAATCTTTCTGATGGTAGCCTTGCAACGTTCTGAGCAGAGCTTGTTCTCTTGAGATGCCCCCTGTTAACATTGTCCAATCAGGAAAACCAGTCAAGCCAAACTTCGAATTTACAAATCTTGAAAAAATAACATGAAGAAGAATACCATCTTTCTGATGCAATCGACAACGCAATTTACATGCCTGTTCTGCTGTTCCAGCTGCATCTGTTCTTCTAAAACTGCAATTTCCAGAGCTGCTGAGCATCGATCTATATTNGCTCATCGCGCTTAAACCTGAAATTCAAATTAGGCCAGTGGGTTAGCTCATTGCGCTTAAGCCCGACTGCTGAAGGCATAATCCAGAAGGGAAAAGTCTAGTTAGATTACTAGCTGCTATTGCGTCTGGCGATCACTACCGTCCTCCATCATCAAGGAAAGAGGGGGAAATTCCGCAAAGTTATTTTTGCGAAAACAAAAATCCAACTGAAGAAAGAATAAATCTCACCGTGATGAGCGCCTGAACAGCTGAATGCAGCGAATGAGCCATCCTAACAGCATGTTCCATCTCGGCACAGCCTTGTTCCCACCGCCTGACCGCGACTTCCTTCTCCATTCTCAACAAATTACACTCCGCCCTCAGCACCTCCGCCTGGAATTTCCAGTCCTCCGAGTTCCAGCGCCCATTCAGTTCATCCCCCAAATCCTCGTCGTTATCAGAAGAAAATCCATTGCTGCTCCCCCTGATCCTCCTGGGTGCCTGCCCGCCATGATCTTGGCTCTCCAATTCGAATATATCCCTCACGTCGTCGCTGCAATGCTCCCGCACGCTGCCGGAGGCGCCCAGGCGGGAGAGCCTGGATGCCGACCCCTTATGCAATATCACCTTGCCTCGCCTGGGAGAATTATTAGTACAGGCATTGGGGTGCAACAGAACTATGGGAACCGAGTGGGAGAATTTACGCTCCTGCCCGAACAAAACCTCAAGCTTGCCTCTGGGCTTGCACTCGGGCTCAGCGACGCATGAGTTCTCTCGTCTGAAGCTCCCCTGATTCGAACCAGCGGCAGCATTCTCCTTACGCTTATCGACATTTTTAGGCCTCCGGCTTCTTCTGGGGATCTGCAGTATCCGGGGGCTGGGGGGAGCAGGCGGGTGGTGCCATTTCCCGGGCCTGTATTTGGCCAGCGCTTCGTCTATCGATCGTCTCGCAGCAGTGCCCAACATCTCATCTCTCATTCAAATCTGGATTCCGGCCGGCATTTATTTTTGTCTTAAATTCCTTTCAAACCTCCTCCAGGCTCCCGCACAAAGAATCAAAAACAGAAACATTCGCCTTACCTAATCACAGCAGAGCTTTCCTCTACTGTTGGGGCAAATTTCCAGATGTATAGACGTTGACTGTGACATGCCAACTCTCCCACTCCTCGTGTTGTTACATAAAACAACCATCTATTGCACCATACGGCAGGCGCAGGCGCTCGTCATAAAATCCCATGGCAGCCTACAGGTGAAGAATTTATGAATTTAGCAGTTGCTGAGTCTGACTCGTTGCCGGACGTGCGTCTTTCTCGGTATTAGCGCGTCTGCTGTATTTCTCACTCTGAGTTTCACCGTAATCTCAGCTTCCGCATTCCCCTCCTTAAACCCTCCTCCGGCGTTCTAACGGCCTACTGTTTTCAAAATCTGAATCCTCCTCGCTCACGTTTTACGATCTTTGAGTTTTGGATAACTCAAATGTGCCGTTTTATCCCTTTTTTTTAATTTTAATTTAACCACCAACCCAAAACTAAGACGGAGTAAAATATCCCGTAAAAGGCTTCACCAAAAATATATAGACAATCTCTTCGCATGTGTTATTTTAACATCATGAGATGGCAAACTCAAAAAGTTTGTGCAAATTCTCGTTTGGGGTGAGACTTTTAGTTTGAGCTTCCTTTCTCCCGGCCACAAATCATCACCATTATTATTAAAAAGATAAAATATCATATCATAATGCACTCATATCTTTATTTGAACGTTGATTTTTTTTATTAATATATTTATAAATATGATGTTTAAATTTTCAAATAATCTCTTCATATTACTTTGTATTTTATTGATATTTTTAATGTAAATATTTGCATGATATAAATGAAGTGTTCATCTATGTCACATTTCAAGATAACTATGTCATTTTCTTCTATATCTTAAGTTTTTGTCTTTATAAGTATTATAGAGACCACACATATAGGGTATGTTATTTTTTTCTATATTTTAAGTTTTTTTTGTCTCATATAAATGTTATAGAGACCATACATATATCTTAATTTTTTTTTGTCTCATATAAGTGTTATAAAGATCAGATATATAAAGTAAGATGATGAGGACATAGAGATCAGACATATATCTTAATTGTTTTTGTCTCATATAAATGTTATAGACATGAGACATATAGAGTAAGTCGGATGATGAGAACATGGAATATAGAAGACACTAAAATATGAGTATTTGATAGGGAAAACACAAAAATATGAATATTTAACATTAAATATATGGACCTTGAAATATGACATCTAAAACATTATTTTTAATTTCCGATTTCACTCTTCACTTATACAAGGAGGGATTCTAAGAGTTCTTTTCATATAATTGAAAATGAGAAAATAGTAATAAAAAAATTATTTTTTAGAGTCGAATATGTAGCACACGTCTAGGGCACGTGTTTGGTACATGTCCTATTTTCGATCACGTGTCTTAGTGTGTCAGATTTCTGACACACAGGAACATGACACCTTTAGCAGTCATGTTTATAAATTACAGAAAATAAACAATACAATGTGTTTCTCTACTTGTTTTTGTTATATATTACAATGATCAAGTCGATCAAGGTGACAATTAAAAGCCTCTTTTGTAAGAAATTGAATATTTTGTGTCATTTTTGCAAGCAACTTGAAGCCCTCCAAACACAATTTTGGTTGAATTGTCGCTATCATAAATTGCTTATGCCTTCGGTGTTTTGACTTCATCATTTCCATTTGATATCTAGTTTTTAGTGTCAAGTCGAACAAATACAATTGTTAATGTCTCCAAACTATCACAATTCAACATCAATTTATCTAAAAATCGAACAAAGCTCTAAATTTTTGTAGGGATTTTTGAATCTCAATTCACTAGAAATTAGTGGATGCATATAATTTGATGGGACTAGTATTGTTTATAGGGGATACACGTATGTTATCTCACGATGATCTTAATTCCCTATGTTTTATCCATGTTAAACCAAGATCCTCTCCCAAAATTGTTGAAATGTTACCAAAAGGAGGGATTGGGATCTTCTTGATCAAGCATTACCAAGTCCTACGAAAAATGAAATGTTGCATTTACTTTTGCTCATAAAAATGATATTGGGGATCCATCCAATCCATTAAGTTATATGTGATTATATGTGATCTAATGATGTTCAAAGCTTTAAGTGAAATCTACATGAAAATTGAATGGATATACCCTCACATATTATCAAGGTGAAGCATGAAGTTATAAAAATAAAATCAAATGAATGTGTATATAATAAACATTATATCCTTCCTCAAAGTCTTTATGCATATTGAACTTCAAAAACCTAAAAAAGAACAAATATCCATCTACATATAGAACTAACAACTCTCAAAGTCACAAAATACTTAATACTAAATTCATGAAAATAATTTTATGTAGGATAATCATCTTAATTTAAGCAATGCCTCCTTTTATGATATTACAAACTCCTGGTTATAATGACCTATTTTTCACTTTAAGATTTCCATATGAAGCCATTTTTCACTTTAAGGTTTTCATTACAGTGTATGCTAATTTTTACATTATAAAAAAAACAAACTCATTAGATTGGTGTGGGTAGGTTTGCAATTTCATATCCTATTTACTTATAAAATGAAAATTTGATAATGTTGGTGTATTTTTCAAGCTTTTCATTTTAAGTTTTATATAAATTTATAAATGTTAATTTTTTTTATATTATTATATGTCAATTTCATCTTTATAATTTTTTTTTTCAATTTCAACATTACAATTTTTTCATCTTCTTTACATTTTGAACATACCCTTTGTTCTTATTGTTTTGGTATGGTTCTACTATGGACAACAATAAAAATGCAAGACAATGCATTATACTATGGAGTAGTTATCAATACTAGTTATTACATCACAAATTATCAGAGCATTGAACATCAAATAAATAATTTAATCATTTTTATATTGTGACAAATTGTCAAATACATATTCAAAAGAAAAAAAAAGTTCTACAAAACATCGTGAAATACATAATCTCTTCATATTGCTTTGTATTTTATTGATATTTTTAATGTAAATATTTGCATGATATAAATTAAGTGTTCATCAATGTCACATTTCAAGATAACTATGTCATTTTCTTCTCTATCTTAAATTTTTGTCTCATATAAGTATTATAGAGACCACACATATAGGGTATGTCATTGTCAAAAAGATCTCAAGTTGTTTTTTTTGTCTCATATAAATATTATAGAGACCAGACATATATCTTAATTTTTTTTTTGTTTCATATAAGTGTTATAGAGATTAGATGTATAGAGTAAGTCAGATGATGAGGACATAGAGACCAGACATGTATCTTAATTTTTTTTGTCTCATATAAGTGCCATAGAGATGAAACATATAGGGTAAGTCGGATGATGAGAACATGGAATATAGAGGACACTAAAATATGAGTATTTGATAGAGAAAACACGAAAATATGAGTATTTAACATTAAATATATGAACCTTGAAAATATGACATCTAAAACATTATTTTTAATTTCCGATTTCACTCTTCACTTATACAAGGAGGGATTCTAAGAGTTCTTTTCATATAATTGAAAATGAGTAATAAAAATATTATTTTTTAGAGTCGAATATGTAACACACGTCTAGGGCACGTGTTTGGCACATGTCCTATTTTCAATCACATGTCTTAGTGTGTCAGATTTGTGACACACGGGAACATGACACCTTTGGCAGTCATGTTTTGTTACTTAGCATATGAGAGTTCTTGGCATCATTCATTCCATTCTCTAGTAGATAACCTATCACTTTAAGGTTTTCATATGAAGCCATTTTTCACTTTAAGGTTTCCATTCACTTACTTATACTGAATGATAATTTTTACATTATTAAAAAACAAACTTATTAGATTGGTGTGGGTAGGTTTGGAATTTCATATCTTATTTACTTATAAAATGAAAATTAGATAATGTTTGTGTATTTTGCAAGCTTTTCATTTTAAGTTTTATGTAAATTTATAAATATTAATTTTTTTATATTATTATATGTCAATTTCACGGTTATAATTTTTTTTATTTTTTTAAATTTTAAACATACAATTTTGAGTAGAGAAGATGTCAATTTTATGTAAATTTATAAATATTAATTTTGTCAATTTCATCATTACAATTTTTTCATCTTCTTTAAATTTTGAACATTCAATTTTGGATGGAGAGAATACCCTTATCACTCTCATAACCTTTGTTCTTATTGTTTTGGCATGGTTTTACTATAGACAACATTAAAAATGCAAGGCCGATGCATTATAATATGGAGTAGTTACCAATACTAGTTATTACATCACAAAACATCAAATAAATAATTTAATCATTTTTATGTCGTGACAAAATTGTGACAAATTGTCAAATACATATTTAAAAGAAAAAAAAAAGTTCTACGAAACATCAAATGGGTAAAATCTTCCATGGAAAGTTGGTCTTCTATACACATAGAACCCATGATACTCTGTTCACTCTTATGATATTGTGGAGAGGAGACTCTCCTCACTCTCATAACATTTGTTCTTATTGTTTTGGCATGGTTCTACTATTGACAACATTAAAGATACAAAGAGGATACATTATAGTATGAAATAGTTATCGGTATTAATTAGTAAATTTACATCTAAAAAAATTATTATCCAAACATTGAACCTCAAATAAATAATTCAATCATTTTTATGTGGTGACAAATTTGTAAAAAATTGTTAAATACATATTCAAAAGAAAAAAAAATATACAAAACATCAAATTCCTAGCCAAGCCTGGGAGTTGGTAAAATCTCCCATGGAAAGTTGGCCTTTTATACACACAGAATCCATGATTCAGAGCATATTTTTGTGAAGGTGAAACCATGGCTTTGCAAAGATTTGACCCCTTGTTTGTTTTAATCAAACAAAAGAGTCCTTTTTGGTTTTGTTATGCATAAAACCAGAGCAGGATCAACATTTTCCCATGGCAGAGAGAATGAGGACAGGAAATTATTTTCTTATATGTTTGACAATTGAATGACTGCGTTCCCTGGCCTTCAGTGGGGTATTATTAATTATTATTTTTGCGGAATATACAGACGTTGCAGAGATGGGCCCTCACATTGGGAAAAAGCATGATTTGATTTAGTTTATCATTTATCTCGTCAAGTCAAGTCGAATCCACATTCGTCAATGCGTTACAACTCCGACGGGGCACTTGCATGTTTCTCTGTGACATTTCTCGTGTGGGGCAACTGATTTTGATTTTGAATGTGAATGCCCACCATGATCGGGGGTTGTTCAGTTTTCCGAGCCGTTAAAATTCAAAAATTATTCATTCACCTGTAATAAAGAAAATAATACTAAAGCTGCAACAACAACAAGATTGTACTAGCTGCCCACGAGGTAATGCTCCTGGATTTAAAAAAAATTAAACGTAGTCAGAGCACTTGCATTATATTAGTAAAAAATATAAGAAAGAATGTATGACTTCAGAATATCCCAGCTCTGATACCGATGCAAAGCCCTGTGTGCAGCACAGCCCGAAATACAAGAAATATAAAAATAAATTTAAGAAAAAGTCTTCATCCTAACAGCAATGAATAGAAAGGCTAAAAAAAGTGATTTTTGGCTGTAGGTAAAAGGACTAAATGATGATTTTTTTCTGAAATATTTGTCTTAAATCCGATGAGAAATTATTGGAAGTGATTATTTTTGTATAATCAAAATATCGAAAAAGTTTTCAGTATGTTAAATTCAAAAATAAATTTTAAATAACAAAAAATAATAATTCATGTAAATTTATATGATCGGATTCTTAAAAAAAAAACCATTTCATAAAACAACTAACCAAAACTGTGATTTTTATATTCAGCAGATTTGAACTTTGAAGATAAGAGCCAAATGACAAAATTGCATTAATTTAAACAGACCTACAGAGGACAAAGATTTCGTACAATTAACGAGACATAGTTATTAATTAAGGGTAACCTGGTCCGGCCCCGGCGTATCAAAATTCGTATGATGACAAAACAAACATACGCTGTACTCCGCATCATTATCATCATCTATATCTCCACGGGCGCATTAACATACAACCGATTTTTTTAATGAATATGCTGATTTTTTTACAGTACTGTACAGATACGTATGTCTCTGTGCCGTCGGCAACGGGCCGAGCCGGGCCGGGACGGTGTCCGTATAGCGCCGCCACCGGCGTAGAAATTTGCAAAAAAATAAATCAGAGTTTAAAATGAACGAAGAAGTAATGCTCACGTTTGTGCGTGAGAGAGAGCGGGAGGAAATTTGAAAAATATGAAGGTATATATATATAAAAGGAGATACCCTACCAATACGGCCGGCTGCATAGCAATTCTACTGTTTGGTTAAAGAGTGCGTAGAAATGGTGCACGGACGGCACAGATTCGAGCGGAGGAGGAGAAGTCGGTGAACATCTTTGAGACGTGTGCGACCAGTTAATAGGAGATGCTGCGCACGTTATCGGATAGGGGAACGGTGTACATATGACAAGTGGGGGGCCCACCGCCACATCGATGCGGACGTTGGATGTTCAAGGACGATGTGATGAGTTAATGAGGTTACCCCCACAAGCCTGCAGCTGTCGTACTTGTTTAAATGTCGGGCCCACGTGGACGTGGAACGGTGTGACTGTCTGCCGACGTGGCAGGTGATCATAGATATCGCGTTGGAGTGGTAATAATGGGGGTGGTTTCGTGGTCGTTGTCAAGGTGTTGAAAGGGGAATCAAAGATGAATGGACAGCTGGCATTGATGCCTCATYTCAAGTCTCGCAATGATATGCCATCATGTGAGAATGAGTAGCATACGTAASAACATCAAGGTGGATATTTATTATGAATGAAATATAGAATATTRGTTTTRMTGATCGTTCTTTCTCTCTCCTTCTTGTCTTTCTTCTTCTATTCTATTGTTCCCATCACGGTTGGAATTTCAAACGGTTAAAGTCCGTTAAATTTGACGGATTTTTCWATSCTYATGCYCGTTTTACCAGTTTTGAGATTTTTAAATTTCCTTCATCTTCCATATAATAGTATTATTGTGGGGTCTTGGAGAATTGTGGATATGAAATCCTCTAGGGAGAGGATAAAGGTGGTTTTATTGTTGTACTSTCTAAATTAGGGGATTATGTTAGGCCTACTATTAGGGGAAWCGTTTTCYTTMTRAATTAKGATTATAGTGGGGTTTATTTTTATTCACYAWGTATGTGATTCTTCCATGTATGTGATTCTTGGGAAGGGAGAACTTTGTTGGTTTTATTTKGGATGGTATGTAAGTTTTTTGTTAATAWAATTTGTGGYCTAGAAAGRAAGGYCTTTATGGTTTGGTTGGGGGGTTGTGGGTGGTTTGTGTTTAAATGAYGGGAAGGTTTTAAAGAGTGGAGGAAGAKGAATGAATTYYTTCTTCTCTTTGGYTTAGGAAAGGGTTGYTAGTGAAGTGATGGAAGGGAAACAAATTTATCTTAATGGGGTTCTTAGAGCATTGAAAACCCTTGTTATGGGTGACCCATGATTTTATTATCCTTAATTGTAGAGAGTTGGTCATCCTTTCCAAAAAAAAAAATAAGCTTTGAAGAGAGTGGTGGAGATTCATAAAGCCTAAAGTGATTTTGTTGCAAGAGATCATGGGAGAAAGGGGGAGTGGGGGATAATTGTGTGTGATCTTGAAAAATTGTTTAGGAGTCGGGAGTTTAGTTTTAATGATGCTAGGGGGAGGTATGGGAGGTTAATAACTACATGGAGAAATGGGTCTTTTCTGCACTAACAATTGGTCTTTTGATTCAGGGTTGAGTACAATTCTCTATTCTCGGGAATTAGAAAAAGAGAACTATATTTAACATATATGGACCATATTCAAATAGAACTAGCTATTAGGAAAGGATTTTCAACTAGGACTGGCCTAGCTTTGGGCATTTTGTGTTAGGAGGAGACTTTGCTTTTTTTTGTAGGAAGTTCATAGGTATGAGGTCCTTCTACTCAAGTGGATATTCTTTTGGATTTCTTCTTGATGAAGTTAGAGGAGGTGGGTTGGTTTGATTTTGAACGCATGTCAGTCAATTTATAAGTCTAAATCCTGTTACATTTTATTATCAATCTGAAGTACGTAAACTTGTGAAGTGAAATCACTGTATGTGCATAATTAGTTCCTCCCTAGTATTAACAACTTCAAAGAAATTACAGAATTAGACCTCTTGAGACTTGATTACTCTTGAATTGATAATTACTATGATTGGTAATTGTAGAAACACAAGTGACAACAATACTCTGTAATCTAGGATTACTTGCTACATAGATACTCCATTCATAATCACATAATTCGATTCTTTAGAGTTCATGCTCAGAGGATATTATGTATTATGCAACTCAAACGAAACGCTCCACACTTTGCGGGAAAATAAATACTTGAATTCAATAATATTTGCAGAGAACAAATAATTAACAATCTACATTAATCAACTCTCCATCCTTCTAGAGCAAGACCATACTCTATAGAATAGAGCGTTGAAGCTAATCTAAAGCACAAACAAATTAATCTAATTGTTGTAACTAAACTTAAACTGCATAAATTATAAAGCAATAATCTACATTTACACAAGAACTTATGAAATTGTAATTTATTCCATCATTATTTCGACGTCGCTCTAAGAGTCCCCCCTTTAAATGAAGAAAGAACTCTTATTTATACATGAACTTGCTTTGAAACTGAAACAACAAATAATAAATTTAGATCCACTAACTTCTCCTAGATCCACAAGTTTCTCATGTGGTTACGATCGTTTGCTAAAAAATAGCAACTAAAAATTAGCTCATAATATCTCCAAGATCTTCACAACCAATCTCATTAAAAAACCCAAGATTCTTTCCATCTCCAATAGATTTGAATGATGATGCCAAATCCATATTAAATGTTCAATGGCTGAAGAGGAAATTCAAATTTGGATGTACGGATTTGGAGAAAGTGGTAAAAACTGCATTATTACATGAATCTGCCTATTTCTTGTAATCATCAGGATTTCTTGTAATCACCAACAAACTAACCCAGTTTCAAAAGATAAGTGTAAATATGTTATTTTTCTAATATTTAATCATAAATTCAATTAAAATACTAAAATAGATGCGTTGGAAAATATTGAGTCTAATCCCACATATAAGCACAAATATGGAGCAAAATAGGGTTACAGGAAAGTGAAAAAAGATAAAAGTCAAGGGAAAAAGATGTGAAAAGATAATCATTTTCGCAACTCAACATTCCCCCCAACTGAATGTGTTGCATGTCCTCATGCAACCTTGCTTTTGATTCTTCTGAGTTGTGTGATTAGGTCTTCTTCTTCTGAAAATTTGGGCAACATGCTAGAAAGACTTTGAGTTGCAACTGAGCTTTCATGTGGTTGGTTCTTGTGTAACTATAACCACAAGTTTTGTAAGTGTCGGTTCTTGTGTGGCAACACTTACCTCTTGCAATTGTTATCTTTTCCTGCAACAAAATATCTCATTCTTTATCCAATTCAAATTTCAATGTGATGGCTTTTGTGAATTTGCTACCTTAATTCTAGTTGTAGCTTTAGTCCTCTCAGAGAGGAAATGGTCAAGTAATGAATGCTTGACTTCCCATACTTGACAATAAACAATAAATTCTTGAACAACATTCCTTAGACAACCATATACCGAGTTTCACATGTGACATATGAAGTTCTTCATTTGCATTTTCAGGGCCAAAGATGCAACTGAGCTTTCATGTGGTTGGTTCTTGTGTAACTATAACCACAAGTTTTGTAAGTGTCGGTTCTTGTATGGCAACACTTACCTCTTGCAATTGTTATCTTTTCCTGCAACAAAATATCTCATTCTTTATCCAATTCAAATTTCAATGTGATGGCTTTTGTGAATTTGCTACCTTAATTCTAGTTGTAGCTTTAGTCCTCTCAGAGAGGAAATGGTCAAGTAATGAATGCTTGACTTCCCATACTTGACAATAAACAATAAATTCTTGAACAACATTCCTTAGACAACCATATACCGAGTTTCACATGTGACATATGAAGTTCTTCATTTGCATTTTCAGGGCCAAAGATGCTACAATAGAGATTCCTTACTGTTGTTCCATACACATTTATCTCAAGTTTATCTTTCAAATATGCTCTTTAAAAAAAAAAGATTGTTGGAAAAATATATTTTTTTCTTTTAATGTGCCTAAAAAGAGTCTATGTATTGTTGTTCATAAACTGTTGGAAATTACATGTCTTGCTGAAATCTACCAATGCAATTGTTTGGCATCACCCTTTACTAATCGCTACTATGAGTTGAAATCTAGGATGGGAAACACCACCATTAATTAGGGAATTTCCCCTCTCTAGCCATGTTCGCACATTGCATCAACAATGGATGATGGTAGAATGTAACTAGGCTTTATGTATCAAACCTACCTTTCTTTCTCAGCCAAAACAAATCTGATTGGAATTACAAGAGAAAATGATGATAACATACCTGCTAAACAAAATAATTACGCTGGATAACATTCTCACTGAGCTGTCAAAATATTTCTCTATTTTCCGTCATCCTTGTTTTTGGCATGATTCTTTAATAGGAATTTCAGCTCTTGCTTCCTTTGCATTGTCTATTATATGGTGATTGTATTGTGGAATAAATGCAAGAATGATGAACATAAATAGAACATTTAGCATCGCCCACTTCTACATATTGTTCACTTTCATCTGTTGCATTTATGATAATTGTTCATGAAATCGTGATCCACAAAATATGGGATGCATTCTTATCTTCTTGGTTGTTCATTGCATGTTGAAATCCAATTTTATGTTCATGTGCAACCCATATAAAGAAATTACCATTGTTATACTATAGGATTGTGAAATACCAAGAGATGAATCAGATTGAAATTTAACCATTGTTGTCCATATGTTCTTCAATAATTTTATGCAAGAGACAAAGAAATTAGTCCTGTAAAGGACAAAAAGATGCTACAAAAATTCTGGTAATTGGTTGTGAATTTCCTGTAATGGAAACATCCTACAAGAATTCCAGTAATTTGTTCTAAATTTTTGTAATGGAAGCATCCTACAAGAATTCTGGTAATTGGTTTTGAATTTCCTATAATGGCAGTGTAACACACCCACTACGGAATTTAATATTTTCGGCCTTTTCTTCTTTTCTCCGAGGAACAGGATTCCCCGAGTCCCTACGGGACCTGATACAGACCCTGCCATCCCTTATCCGCACTCATCTGATCAGCGGTTATGGCCACAGGCCTTATCGGAGGGTACTCATCGACTTTCGCGTTACGGGAAATCGTGAAGCAGGTATTCCCTTGTTTATTTTGGGGTTCATACTTCGGGGTTTCGTAAGTCGGGAGTTCGGGGTATGCGACGACAGGAGGTCTCGCACTTAGGTTTCTCGGGAGCCGAAACTCCGAAACCTTAATGTACGTATAATTGTATAAAAGTGTTGCTCAGTCCATTTCGAGAATTCGCAAACCGGGTTTTCGGGACTGGTGAGCATAAGAAAACTTACCGTCAGGTATCCCGGGTGCCGAAACACTGACACACCAAATACTGTTCGTGTTAAGCCATTTCGAGACTTGGCAAGTCGGGATTTCAGGACTGAAGTGTACAAGAAGACTGACCCTTGGGTTTCCTGGTTGTCGAAACACCGAAACGCCAAGGCTTACCCACGCTAGACCTTTTCGGGATCTCATACTTCAGGATTTCGCAAGGTGTAATGACAAGAAGTCTCACTCCTAGGTTTTCCCGAGAGCTGGAACACCAAAAACTCATAGCTACTCCGTTCTATTATCGTTTCGGGATTTCGCGATGTGCGAGGACATGAAGATCTTACCCTTGGGTCTTCCGGATACCGAAATGCCAAAAGCGCCGACCCAAGTCACATTATGCCATAACCAGATTTCGTGATACTGGAGATCGAGGATTCACTCTCCTGGACTACCCGGGTGCCGGAAGGCCGATACACCCTTCCATCATACCCTCGACCAGATTCAGGGTTTCGCGAATCGGAGTCTCGCGATACGCGCAGACAAGAGATCTCACACCTAGACCTTCCGGGAGCCGAGACTCCGAAATACCGACTCTTAAACCTGTGCATCTTATTTCGGGGTTTCTCCCATCGAAACTTCGTTGATCGGGGATTCAGAACTTGCGAGTACAAAGGGACTCACACTTAGGTATCTCGGGCACCGAAATGCCGAACTATCCTATCTCATCCACTCCTTAAACTATTTCGGGGTTTCGGTTATCGGGGTTTTGCGACTCGCGATGATCAAGGTTCTTCCCCTTTGTCTTCCCGGGTACCGAAACGTCGAAACGCTTACCGACAACCATGTGTCCTATAAATGGACGGTCCAGATACTCCCACGAACCCTGGGGATCTACGGTCCCGATTTCTTCGCTACTTAAGAAGATAAAAGGAAAGGGGTTGAGGCATTAACACCCTCGTTTCTTCCTCCAATCTAACGGTCGCGACTGACCTCAGATCTTCTGACAAGATCTCATCCGTCAATTGATACTTATCCACACGCTGCTATTTCGGGATTTCACAATTCGGGGTTTCAGGGTTTTAAGAGGACCATCCCTCCTCATGCAGGATTACTGAGACTTGCGCCATCAAATCCTTTTTCAAGTTCTTGGTAAGCTTTCCAAGAAGGGTGTCTCTATGGGGAGGTCTATCCAGGGTATTACCTGAGACGGATAAGGGTATAGATTTCCTGAGAACAGACTTGAAGTCTGAATTAGATCGGTATACATACATATAGCTATATATAAACATAAGCCATACATAGTCTTTCCATTATAAGCATGCAACCACCATTTCTGGTCAAAACACCACACAGATAGTCTTATACTGAAACCATTCATAATTGCACAGACTATGAGCATAAATGTCAGAATATACATTTCAAGATGCAAGATATAAAACACTTATCAAAAATAACACCAGGTGTGTTTGCAACTACTGAGAGGGGTGTTCGTTCCCACCCAACCGTAGGCTCAACGATTCCGAATGGATTTACCACTAGCCACCCCCGAGTTGAGACCACGATGCTGCGAGACTGAGTCTATGTTCGCCAGTGACCGAGAACGGAGGTTACTCTCCTTCTTCTCTTCTATCACTCACTCTGTAGTTTTTCCAGAGTTCTTTCGATCTCTCTTCCTCTTTCCCTCGCGTTTGCCCCTTGATCGCACACTCTTCCTGCCTTTTCTCTTTTCGACGAGGTTGCATGTGGCACGATCTTCCTCGCGGTGGTCAGGTCTGAGGACTCTACGGATGGGCGGTTCACCCCCATCCCTCATCACTCATGAGGAGCCATTTACCTACCAACCTGGCGAGTGATTTAATTTGGGGCCAGCGAGCCGCTCTTGGTTCTCTAGGCCAGTGAAGACCAAATATGGTTTGGTTTGGTGGAAGTTAACACCACCATTCTAGGTGCCTTCCACCACCTTTCTTCAGCCATCGTGGTCTCTTTGTCAGCACATCCCCCTCTCAACAGTTATATATATATATATATATATATATATATATTCATAACATTATTTACATTCATGGACCTTTTTACTAAGGTCCATTCAAATCACACATTCACATCTTTGAGTTTGCCATAGTTCTTGGCCAGTATAGTTATTTTTACAGATTGGGGGAAACAGGGTGTTACAGGCAACATCCTATATGAATTTCAGTAATTGGTTCTGGATTTTCTATAATGGAAACATCCTACATGAATTCTGGTAATTGGTTCTGAATTTCTTGTAATTGCAACTATTTTCCTGTAATTGCAGCTACCATGTGTGTGGAAGAGACATGCATAACAACATTTTTCACAAGGGAATATTTCAAAGAGTCAAGGCATCATAGGGACTTGGTCTTTAAAAATATATGAATAACCCTCCCCCCAACTAAAGATGTTGTTTTTCCTCCAAATCATTTGGCAAACAAGGAAGGACATATGAAGATATCAAAAAGAGCATATATGCATGAGAATTTTCCAAGGTCATCTCTTCTAGTATTCAATGAATTACTAATTAAAGAGAAGAAAATAAACATACCTGCACCTACCTAGAATTCCATCAGTTATGCAATAAATATATGGCATCTTGAGAGGCAAGAGAGTTGAGCTAGTCCATAATGGTGAGCATGAACTAAGCTGGGTGAACAAGAACAATTTAGAACCTTGAGCATGTGGTACTTTTAATTGAGATATAGAAACTTGAAATTTGTGAGAAATCATTGAGATCTGATATAAAATTTTGATAGAGCAACAAGTTTGTAAATCTATGATGTGAAGAGCAATGAAACTTTGATGGAATTGTGATTTCACTTCATTATTCACAAATCTTGTCTGCCAACAAGTTGATTTTCAAACAAGATTTTTCTGATTGCGCCTAAAAAGGTTTTCACAATCAGAAATTATTATGTTGAGGAGTATTTTCCAACAAACTGGTCTTCAAGCACTCCAAGGTTTGATGGCGTTTGAGACAGGTTTTCACCATCAAATTTATTTGAGGGAAAAGAATAGTGAGGTAACTCAACATGCAAGTGAATTGAGTGAATTTATTATATGGGTTGGGGGTGAATGGAGTAGGAAAGTATGGAAAACTGATGAAGGAAAAATAGGTTTAAGTCATAATATGGTAGTAGTAGTATCATGAAGAATTTAAGAGTGACTACATAAACAAATGAAAGTTTGGACTTCAATATACGTGGATTGTTGAGCTCAGAAGAAGGAAATACATGGGAACACCATGGTGAATAGTAGGTATTTTCTATCAATGGTAGCAATGGCATTATGGATGTGGAAATGGAACTGGATTTATTTTGTACACTGGTCTTCATTTGGTCTTCATATCATTCTTCATTCATCTTAAGCTTGACCGATCTTGCAATTTTGATGAAAAATTCTTCTAAAATATTGTGGTCAGCAACTAGAACACTTTGTAACCAACTAATTTGAACTTGAACATGGTTCATTCATCACGACATGATGTCATATTTTCTTTGCTTGTATGTTTGAATGGCATACCCTCAGTCATAAAATTTTGTCTTCAAAATCACTCCTTCATGATGACGTCCTTTATCTTCTTGGAGCCAACAAAAAATTAGCATTTTCCTAAAATAAAATGTAATATGATGGAGGAATCAAGATGATCTATATTTATTCTTCCAAGAAACACACAAAATAATTACAAACAAAACAAATCCAAAGAAGATAAACAAAGAAAATTTATGTTTTACCTGTTGAGGAGTGATGGCCATCTTAGAATGCCCAACGATACTTCATTGATAAAATATTTGTTTCATGTCTAATTGGAGTGATTCTAAAGCCATCTTGAAGTGGATTCATAGGGATATCTTTGGTATAAACAAGTTTTCAATGTGAATTGATCTCATACATCAAATTTGATGAGGAAAAGTCTGTAGGGGAGAGTTATTTTGGATTTCTATCCTAGACCAACAATCATGGTTTTATGTATAATTTTTTCGTTCGAATCCCAATCAACATGATTCTAGTGGGAGATTAAATTATATTCATGTATATATACCCAATCGAAACATTTTTTAAAAATATTTTGATTTGATATCCCAAAGTTAATAATGAACAAATCAAGGAGACACAATTTTTGTTGTGTTGTTTTAAGATAGGCAACACTAATTTGTGAATAACTTTTTAATATGAAATCCAAATTGAGTGATTCAAATTGTGTAGTAAACTAGACTTGAATACCATTCTCCCTTATAAAAAAAGACAATATGTGGTGATTTTATATGCTATATCTTCTTGTGAACAATCAAGATGTAGACTTTCCATAATGCATATTTTATGACCAACAATCAATAATTGGGTCATAAATTTTTTGTTTGATACCTAAATGAAGTGATTTAAATTGGGTCGGAAACTGGATTTTAAAGGATATCTCTCTTAGGAACATGTTTTAAAAATTCTCCCTTTTGATCCCTCAAATCCTGACTGTCCCAACTCTATTTTTAATAGGTTTTCGAAGTTAATTTGCTACAAAATCTAAAAATGACCATTTTTTCAAGAAAAATGTAAATTAAGTATGTGAGATTATTGATAGGTGTATTTATGATGATGTAATAATTTAATTCCGTAAAAATATCCAATACCCATATCTAGAACTTAAATATGGCCTTTAGATCTTAAATACTGGATTTGTAGCAATTTATGCCATTTCTTCATTATGTTAAATGCCATTGATGTGCAAGTTTGCCAAAAAGAATATTCGACCAAATTTTGATGGAAA
Source organism: Picea glauca (assembly GCA_000966675.3). Taxonomy (NCBI): domain Eukaryota; kingdom Viridiplantae; phylum Streptophyta; class Pinopsida; order Pinales; family Pinaceae; genus Picea; species Picea glauca. Next base: position 1,444,584 of record JZKD02S1810250.1, on the reverse strand, counting down.
AACAAATTCATAATCAAATAAGAATTTCATGGAAGAATGTTGATCAAAAAATTTCTTAAGCGTGAGGAAAGCTTTCATGTGAAACCAAATACATCACTAAAATATGAGTTGTAGGATAAGAAATTCAAATTCAAATTCATGTCACTCCATGACTTACCTTGAAATATTTGATTGTCCTTTAGTGAATGTTTTTGCTTCCTCTTTATCTCCTAAAACTTTTCTTGCTTTTTCTCCTTCAGATGCAGTCCTTCTCCCGTGAATCTTCCTACCAATGGTTAGTGAATGGAGTGGTTCTTACTACACCACAAGTGAAAATGATTGGGGTAGTTGGAAATTCTCTTGTTGCTATTTTAATAAATGTGCCCTTATCCTCTAAGCTCATTCATGCAATCCTAACATTCTTTTAAAGAAAACTTACTACTTATATTTATTATCCCTAAATCTACACATATGGTACCGACACGACGAAGAATCATAGAAACTCACTAAAGCGAATGTGTAGGTGTTGGACATATTTTCATTGATGTGTTGTCATTGATGTCAACATTCAATGTCATTATGATGTGATGATGAGTTGTTATGAACAACATGCAGAGGAATCTACCCAAATCTCATGAGAGGCAGCGTATGAGATTTCACGAGATCAACACAAATGTAGAAACACCATTGGGATCGAATTCCCAACATATCGATGATCTCGATCAGTTAGAATCGAAGTACAAAACCAAAAAGCTCAGAAGGGAAAATGCATTGCAGAAATGTGATCAGGATTGAAATCCCCACAATAAAAATACAAAAGAATTGAGGGAGAATTGTGTCCACTGATGAAGATTTCGAGACAAACCAAAACCGTCAGATTTGGAAGTTACTCGAAGTTTAATCGGGGAATATCACTTCGGAAGAATTGGGAAGTGGGAGAGAAATAACCCAAAGTCTCAAATGTCTAAATGAATCTAGACCATTGATCTAGAACTGATCACAACCGTTGGATCAAGGATTCATGAGATCTCAAAATAGTTGAAATCCTAACAACCATTGGATCGCGTTGAGATTTTCACATAAAAAATGGATCATTAGATGAAGTTCAAGTTTCTCGAGGTTTATTCGGGGAATCTCACTTCAGGAAAATTGAGAATTGGGAACAAATAACCCAAAGTCCCGAAGGCCAAAATGAATCTAGACCATTGATCTAGTATTGATCACAGTTGTTGAATCAAGGATTCACGAGATCCCGAAATAGTTGAGATCCTGACAACTGTTGGATCATGTTAGGTTGTTCACATCAAAGAAGGATCGTTAAATGAAGTCAAAGATGCTCGAGGTTTAATCGATGAATCTCACTTCGAGAGATTTGGGAAATGGGAGTGTATAACCCAAAGTCCTGAAGATTTAAATGAATTGATCATAGTCATTGGATTAAGGATTTAGATGAACCTACGACCATTAGATCCAGGAGGAGGAAATGTGCCACATTAGGAGATCCCGTCAGCAGACCATGTCAGCAAGGACACGTGGTGTAATCAGATGGTGATAAGTGTCTAGGTCCAGTTGGCACTTTAGATTATGTAAGTCACGAATCTAGGTGACACGTGGCATCCACTTGGTCAACGACAAGTCAACAATGACATTAAAAAATCATGTCACTCTGGGAGTTTTTCCTTCGGGGGAAGCCAACAACTACCTGAAGCACCGAAGGCCGAAGTCAATGGTAATCATTGATCTAAGATCCTCCGGATTCTCACATGATCGTCAGATCAGGACACAATCAACTCCAACGTTGACCACTCTGACGAAAATGAGCCAAGAACATATGAAATTACCGGAAGTCTGAAGCCTTGAAGTAACAGAAACCGTTGATCTGAAGAAAAATATGGGAACCATCAGATTAGGAGATAGTCAACTCCGACGCTGACCAACTCCGGGGGAAATTGGAACAACAATTACCCAGACCTTTGAACTCCTGAAGTAAACGAGAACCGTCCACTCAATTGTAGATCAAGTCACTACCATCAATTTGTTTGAAACCTTTGGACAAGACAAGATCATCCATCTATGGAAGAAAAAATATCGACCATCCGTTCTACTTCAGCGAAATGTACTCCGAAAGGTTGAAAGATTACAGAGGCTGGAAGTCTCGAGGTCCCGAAATAAATAATGGTTGTCCATCTCAATGTTTGATTAAGTCATAGCTGTTGGATTAAGCAGTGGAAGGATAGTGTAAGGATCAAATCTAAACCGTTTATTTGGTTCCAGGAATCATGCTAACCATTAGATCCATCCGTGTGAGAGGTAACTACTCTGGAAGATTGTATGAGAGAGAAAATGCCAAAAGGTGTTAAGCCCTAATATTGGCTCATTGCACCTTAATTGGGGCATATTATATTAGTAATGTTATTTTATTTATGTCAGCTTTAGGCCATTAGTTGTAATTATACCTCCTAGTCTCCTATATATACCAAGGAGACATTTTCATT
>JZKD02S1810250.1:1388951-1421920 GCA_000966675.3 Picea glauca | reverse complement strand
CTTGTTTTCAGTGGGACTTGGGATGAACATGTAAGGCATGTAAAACAAGTATTGGATACTTTGCAGAGGGAAAAGTTGTATGTGAAAATGTCAAAATGTGAATTTGGCAAGACTGTACTTATATACTTAGGTCATATCGTGGGAGGAGGACAATTCAAGATTGATCCTTCTAAAATTGAAGTAATTGTGAAATGGACTGAGCCAAAGAGTGTAACGAAAGTCCGAAGATTCTTGGGTGCAGTCCAACATTGGAGAAGATTCATTCCCAACTTCTCTTTTATCACAACTCCTTTGCATGCCTTAACCAGTGTGAAGAACACTTTTTAGTGGGAAGGAAAGCAACAAAAATATTTCAACATTTTGAAGGAGAAGATCAGTACCACACCAATATTAGCACTGTCGAATCTTCAACATTCGTTTGAGATCGAGAGAGATGCCAATGGATACGCCATGGGTGCAATATTGATGCAATATCATAAGCCTATATGTTACCACTCTGAGACTTTTAACCAAGTTGTTGTTAAATATCCTACATATGATAAAGAATTGTATGCATTAGTTCAAAGCGTAAAGAAATGGAAGCATTACTTGTTAAGGAAGGAAACCATCATACATACAAATCACCAGCCCTTACAGTATCTTCAGGCACAGACCAAATTGCAGCAATCTCAACACTACAGATGGATGGGTTTTCTACAACAATTTCATTTGGTGATCAAGTACAAGAAGGGTGCAAGTAACAAGGTAGCTGATATGCTTTCTAGACCTCCTATTGCTACTTCTATTATTTTGAAGAATACTTCTTTATCTCATGATAGCTATGTAGAGCAATATGCCATCGATGAAGATTTTAAAGAAGTATATGAGAAGCTAACCCATGGTACACACGTAGAGAATTATTGTTTGCAGGGAAATTTACTCTATCATCTTGGGAAGCTATGTATTCCTACAAGTGAATGAGTCCATGTAATACAAGAAGCTCATACTTCTCTTGTATCGGGGCATTTTGGGGTAGGAAAAACTATGGCTCATTTGCAGAGGTTTTGTTATTGGCCTCAAATGAAAGAACTTGTAAGTAAATATGTAAAGGGGTGTGTGATGTGTTCTACTTGTAAGCCCACTAATAGAAAATTGGGGCTATACTCACCATTTTCTGTTCCATCCCATCCATGGGAAAGTGTTTCCATGGATTTTGTAGGGGGTTTACCAATGACCAGGGGGGGTGATGATTATTTGTATGTCGTAGTGGATAGGTTTAGAAAGATGTGTATCTTGATGCCATGTAAAAAGCATATCATTGCTGAGCAGACTGCTAATCTCTTTTTTCTGCATGTTTGGGTTCACTTAGGATTACCCACGTCCATTGTCTTAGATTGAGATACTCGATTCCTTGTGGATTTTTGCACTAGATTGTGGAGAATGATGGACACCAAGTTGAAGAGGAGCACTGCTTTTCATCCACAGACTGATGGATAGACATAGGTGGTAAACAAAACAATGGTACTTTTTCTTTGAGGCTACTGCAGCAAGCATCCTAAGTTATGGGATGAACAAATACCTTATGTACAACATGCTTATAATCAAGCTTTACATTCATCCACTCAAAGTTTACCTTTTGAGACATGTTATGGGTACCTACCAAAGGTTCCTTTGGACTTGATGTATGGGAGAGATGCCGATGTGAATGGATAACGAACAAAGGACAGAGCCCGCAAGTTCACCCAGAGGATTCAGCAGATGCACCAAGCAGTCAGGGAACAATTGGAGAAGAGTCAAGCACAGTATAAATCTCGGCATGACAAGCACAGGGTTGATCATCAGTTCCAAGTTGGAGATCGGGTATGGCTTCATATCAACAAGGAACGATTGAAGGGTGAAGGCAAGAAACTCAAGCCCATTCGATATAGAACCTTCACTATTTTGGAGAAAAGCGACACTAATGATTTTCGTTTATATCTTCCACCTTATATGAAGATTTATTCAGTTTGAACGTAGAGAACTTGAAACTTTTTGAACCTCCCATGATCATGGATCAGGATGAGGAAGTTTCAATACCATCAGTTGATGAGTTTTCACCTGAGTACTTGGATGAGTTAAAGGAGTATATCATCTTGGATAGAAGGACGAGGACTTCACGCAAAGGTGATGTTGATTATCTTCAAGTGGGCTTAAAGGGCACACATCCAAGCAAGGCAAAGTGGATTGAGAAAGATAAGGTGAGGGAACTCTTCCCTCACTTACCAATTGATTGATGAAATCTTTTGGTGGTCCAAAAAGCTCTCAGTGGGAAGGCATGATCCAAAAAGGATCCAGAGAAGATTGTGATAACTCAGAATGCACAAAAGCAACTTAGAGCACTCATAATGGCTTCAGCAGGCAGAGAAAGGGAAAAAATTCAAAGTTACAAAAACTCAATGAAAAGGGCATAATCACGAAGAGAGCGTCGCAATCTTTCTAACAACACAAATGGCTTGTCAAACAGAGTTATGGATCAAAAGTTATAAGCGGTCAAATTTCAGTCAAACTTGGTCAAATAGGCAAAAGTCAAAGTGACACATGGCACCACTGCAAGGGTGACATGTGGCACAACTGAGTTTTTAAGATTATGTGGCATGGCATACACATGGACACATTCGGTGATGACACATGTCAACTTCATTGGAAAATCAAATTGTGACAAGTGGTAGTTTTTATGTGGACCAGTTATAACTAAGGTGCCAAAAGGGAGGGGCTAGGCCTTTATCCCAGCCCCTGATCACGTGTTTTAAAACCATGCAACCTTAATGTTCCACCCACCTAGGGGCTTAACCAACGAACCTTCATATTTAACACATTCCACTATATTTAGAAGATTCCACCATTTAACCACCCACCAAAACCTCCGCCAGTTTTAGCAAGCGTGCCAAAAATCAGTTATAACACATGTGTAAAATAGGGATTCCATGGGATTTGACCCCAGAACCTCCCCAACAGTCTATTCCTTAGAATTAGACTCCATAACCAATGCGTCTAACTTCCTCATTATGAAATAACTGCCCAAAATTTGTATATAAGGGGGTTTTGGGCAGTCCATTCGAAGACACACGAGAGCACAGAGAAGGGGTTGGCTGAGTGCATCCATACAATATGGATTTGGGCACATTTTACAATATTTTGGCATGGATTTCGAGATCTGTCAGTCATTAATTGCAGGAGCAGTGGCACAAAATCCGAGGCATGGGTGTCTCGGGGATCCGAAAGTATCCGACTCGGATTGAGGCATGGAGACAGTCATTTTTAGGTAAAACGACGCCACGAATGCAGTAGTGGTGTTTGTTTTCTGATCTGAACAAATATTCTATGGCTTAACTCTAGAATGAGGTATACTTATGTATTTTGCCCAATTCTTTTGTGGAGTTAATAAAAAGACCTACCCATTTGAGAGTAGGACCCGAAGACGTAGTCCACCAGGGACGAACTCTGTTATCAAGTTCTTTTTTTTCATATTGCATGATTGTGTCTCTTTCATTTTGAGTTTTTCCTTCTTTATGGTGTACTTTTGTTTATGCTCATTTTATGCAATTCTTTAATAAGTCACATGACGAAAAGATCCCGGATCAGTGACTCCCATCATCACTTTCATATTTTGACAATTTATAAAAACGATAATTGAAATTATTTCCAAAAATTTATTATCCATATATCCCAAAAAATAGTGTGTTGTCCAAAATTCCAGAAGTCAATTTTTCTCAACAATTAATGGATAAAAACTTAAAATCCATATTTTCCACCCAGGGAGGAAATCTTTCTGTTGTTGTTGCTATCACCTTTTGATCTCTCTGAATTTGCCTTAGGTTGTGTGGAGCCTTTAGGCCTAATCTCATTGATCACATGAGAACAATCATCTCTCAAATGCATGCTGGAGGACACAGATTTATCCGAGTCATTTGAGGGTGAGGAAGGGGCAACAATGGATTTTTCTTTTGTCAAGGGCATAGTGGGTCTCAATTTTCAACCTTTTTCTTGCATGGGAAGACTGTACTGGTGAGTGGACAGGGGCATCTTGGACAATTTGATTTATAGGTGGAGGAGTGGGTAGAGACAAGTTAGGCCAGCCACGATGTTGGGAGACTGTCGGGTTGACAATCTCTTGCCATATGTCATTTTCAGGGACTTCAGGTTGCAGTGAGACATGAGGAGGCACTGGGATATCATGGACCTGTTGGGCTTGGAAGGGAGGCCTTTCAGGCCTAGTTTGGACCACTCCTTGCCCAATCTAGTTAAAAAAATCCAACTTGAAATAGCTGGCCTAACTCTTGCGAGTCTGCATTAAAATGTATAGAGAATCTTGGCCTTCTAGGGCCCCTGTTCCAATTTTCTCTACCTCGGTTACCCTGGCCATGGCTACCTCTGCTGAAAAAGCTCATTCATGTATGCATAATTGATTAGCAAATACTTTCTTTAACAACCATACATGACAACTCTTTTAAATATGAAATAAAATTTGACTCAACACCATATCAGACTCATGCAATCCAATCCATACAAATCGTTTAATAGTTGTCAATGAGCATAGGGTGAAAAAGGGTTCTGGAATATGTGAGGGGTTGTATTGAGAAAAAAATGTTAAAATGAGGGGGAAAAGATCATGATTACTGCTCACGGACATCAAACAATCAACTGTATCGTACACCAAAAGAATATATCACTGTAATTCATCCCTGTGATCCCTTAACTGTCATAATATAGAACTCATCTTAACTATAATTAAATTTTAGGAACAGGGAGTGGATAGTGAATATGAGAAGGTGAGGGGAATTGTAATGAGAAAAAAGTGAAATAATGGTAGGGGAAAAGAGAAAATATTGTTCAAAAAAACAATTAAGTAATCCATAAAAATAGTTGTGTATTCAATACAACTATTCCAACACCAATTAAACAATTACTGTGGCCAATTAAACAATTACTATGTGTTAAAAATTGTTCGATGTCCCACATTCAATTTCCTTAAAAAATTTCAATTAACATAGAACACAATTATACTTAGAATCGTCATGACTTTCACTCATATTGCTGAAAACAATTTTGTTTCTTTTCAATTCCTTCCCTTTTATATTTAAAACAAAATCCAAGGAACACATAGTCATATTGCTTCAACTCTGTTCAGCATAAAAAACGTCAACCACTACCCATAATTTAATTTCTCAAATCAAACATAGACACAGGTCTTTCCAGAGTTGAACAAACTATTTTTAAACATGCACGGTCTCATTCCTTTGACAAATTTAACAATTAAATTTGCAATGAAACCATACTACCAAAACCCCGTGATCATCTTTGATGGTGCAATAAAACAAAACGATGCACGATGTCTATGAATCATACACAGTAGACAACCAGGCCACAATTATCAATTCTTCAACTTGCAATAATCCCAATCAGGACAAATTAAACACACATCAAACACCAACTTCAATTTATACCACGTTGTAGGAACACACAGACCAACACATAATGCAAGGAGGCATTTATGTGATTGTACATATCCAATTACTCCCAATCAATCCACTTTTAACAATGTTGAGTTATCGATTCAACTATTACAACAAAAGGAGGCATCGACTGTATGCCCATTATCATTTCCAATTACAACTCTCCAATCAACCCGATCAAATAGAGATGAGCCAACAATCACAGCCATTGTCAATACTACTCAACCAATTTATGACAGTCAACAAGATGCCCGACAAAGTGCGACTGGTTTAATTTATCAAAATCGGGCTCTGTAACTAATGAACAAAATAATCAAGGGTTCGCTCGGTCACCAAAAACAGGGAGACTAGAGGTCGACCTTATCGACAATAGGTGAGAGACTTTGAGACAAGCATGGTGGAACCACAAGCTTTATAACCCTTAGCTTGTAATATAGGGTGACAGTTCGACACCAGGTAGGATAGACCATGATGCAGAAGAGCAGAGGTTTCTTACTAGCCAGTAACCAACACCAAGAACAAACAGAGGCATAACCCTTGTGTTTTTCCCCAATAGACGAATAATGTTGATAGAAATGCAGATCCCAGGTACTACCAACAACCTTAAATCATGCTTCTTGGAATAATAGCCACCTCATAACCAACTGTGTGGATACCAATAATGCAAAATGAGCTCACGACTAGGTGAAAATGATATGCAATGACCAAAAGGAGATTCAAAACATACACAACAACCCCATAGCACCAAATACAATCGGGTTTGGTTACAATAACTGTGAGGAGACGACCAACAAGGAAAAATAGAGTGAAACCCTCCAACAAAAACCCATAAATACAACAGAGAGCCATCACGACTTCCACCCCACAGAACAACCAATGAAATAGCAACTTCAACCATTGATTTTTCTATTTGCAACGAATAACAAAAAAAATCATTCCAGAGAAAACACCATGCATTTACATAGTTGCCAACCTCAAGAAAACATAGAACAACACATTACTGAAGCAACATTCATTTCATATACAGAGCAAATTCATGAATGGGCGAAAAAAACCATAGTTGTAACCAAATGGCCTTAAAAATGTGAGCTTGGTCGAGTAGTTCCTTCCACGCCTGAATATCAGAGCTTAACCACAGCAAAAACCAAATGAACAATAACCATGCTAGGGTGACGGCTAGTGGGAGAAATATGGAGTGACATGCATTTACGGCATGTCACTTCCATCCTCCATCTCATTCAATTACGTAGTACATGATAGCCAACCAAACCATTAATTCATGTCATTAATCCATGTATCGAAACTTGCACACATTGCTTGCGAATTGCGCTACCCAATCCATATTAACCATTGCCAAAACCATACAATTACATATATCAAATGTGCCCCATATAATTCAATAAAATCGTATAGCCACTAACATTGCTAGTTAGGACTAACATGAATTTATTTTAACTTCATTTGCATATATTATAGCATAGTATAGCATAGTTCCCTTTTCTTAGATTTATTCCATATTGCTCTTGTCTCTTGTTATAACTAACATGTGTCTTGTGCATGTGTAACAGGTAATGAATCATGGCACCAATGGCAATGTAATAATAGTAAATACAAGTCATTCATACATGTAATTTAGAGCTTAGAGAAACAGAACCAACACATAAAATGCATTATCCATCTGCCATTGTGATGCCAACATAACCAATATTTCATCATCAATCATGTAGAACCATGTAAGCAGCATCGAAACAACAACATAAAATGTGTAATAAGACTATCTATGATCCTCCAATCTACAAGGGGGTCCCACCTACTAGTATTATATATCATTAGCTTAGTTTAAATAATAGGCTTTAGCAATACTTTGCGGGCGAAATCCTCGTTGCAATTTTTATCGTCAACACGATAGAAAAATTGCAGCAGAAAAAGTGCGGCAGAAAAATCGCGGCAATGGATTCGCGGTAGCAAAATCACGACAACAAAACGCTACAAGAAGAAAAAAGGGTATGGTTTTCATATATGTAGTGTTGAATTTATGAATCAAGTTGAGGGTTTGCCTTATAAATATGTTGGATTCCCTCTTGGGAGTTTATGGCTTCTTGTAGAGTTGATCTGAGGTAGATCTACTGAAGTTTAGTATTGGTGAGGTATGTTGTTGAAGTTATTGGTACAGATAGAGGTTGTATAACAATGAGGTTCTAGCACATGGTTTGAGGTACAGACTTATGGTATAGTGTTTGAGGTATATGGGATCATATTAGATTGGTTGATGAGTATACAGTGACAAGTTTCTTAGTGACATATTCTGTTTCTACATTTGAGGTATATGTGATCAGATCATATTGGTTGATGAGTATACAGTGACATGTTTCTCAATGACATATTCATTTTCTACATTTGGCACTTATATTTCAAGGCGGTTGGATGGGGCAAGGACAAGTGGTTGTAGCCACCTTCTGGTTGTAGACGGAGAACATAGGGGGTTGTAGCCTCCTTCTCCTTGTAGCTAGAAAATTGGGGAGTTGGAGCTTCCTTCAGATTGTATCCTCCTTCCAGTTGTAGCTGGAAAACAAAGGAAGTTGGTGCTTCCAATGAATGTAATTCTTAAAGACATATAAGAAAAATCATTATGTGGTTTTCTCCCGCTTTGGGTTTCCATGTAAAAACAATGGTGTACTGTGTATGTGTATGATTTATCATTTGTTCATTGTTTATTTACTATGAAACTATTGGATGATAATGCTACATTGATATAACACTTGCATTTTGTGGTTAAAAAGGGTTGACTAACTCTATTACTGATTCACCCCCCGTCTCAGTAATCCAAAAATTAGTATCAGAGTAGGTTCCTTCATAAATCAGTTTAATCACTGAAAATTAGATCATGGAGAGCAACAACATGTATAAAAATGGAATACCATAGTTTGATGGACAAAATTATGCATTTTGGAGAAGAAGGATGAAAACATATATACAGGCACAGGGATTTGAAATTTGGCAATCAGTTGTAGATGGATACAAAGAACCGAACCAATAGTTCCACCGACAAATGAAAGAGCAATAAAACTCGGTCAAAATAATTCCAAAGCCACAAATGCACTTCTGAATGACATTTGTGAATCGGTATACACCAAAGTTATACATTTTAAATATGCTAAAGAGATTTGGGACAAGCTTCAAAATATTTATGAAGGAGATTCAAAGGTCAAAGCAGTAAATCTTCAAACTTACAGAGGTCAGTTTGAACAACTAAAGATGAAGGAAGAGGAGAATATTGCAGCTTACTTCTTACGAGTAGATGAAACAGTAAATGCAATCATAGGATTGGGAGAAGAAATTAAAGAATCTGTAATTGTTCAAAAGGTACTAAGATCTCTTCCTATGAGATATGACCCTAATATATCAACACTAGAAGAAAGAGCAGATCTAGACTCAATAAGCATGGCTGAACTACATGGAATATTCACAGCATATGAAATGCGAACTGAATAGGAAAATCCAGATATAAAAGAAGCAACTTTCAAAGCATCCAAAAGTTCAAAGAAAAAGGGAAAGAAAAAGGAAAAAGAACATAGCAACAACAGTGACATCTCGGAAGATGATGGAGAAGTGGTCAACTTTGTCAAAAGATTGAACAAGGGAACCAACGACAGATATAAAGGTAAGATTTCATTGATTTGTTTTAATTGTGATGATATTGGTCATTTTGCTAACAAATTTCCTCATAAGAAAAATAAGAGGAATGATGAAGATTACTCAAATAGAAAACAAACATATAAAGACAAAAGAAACATAAAGAAAGATTTCAAGAAAAGATTATGCACCAAAGAAGACATCTCCTCATCAGATGAAGATGACGTCAGTGACAGTGAGACACAAAGAATTATATTCATGGCAGTAGAAGAATCTAACAAAAAAGACACTGAAGAAGAATATGAAGAGGAAGAAGTTGCCCACCGAGAAGAATGGTTGACTTCCATAGAAGTTATAAGAAGAGAAAAGAAGAAAAACAAGAATCTACAAGCGGAACTAGACAAGAAAGAAGAAACTCATGAACTAGAACAAATGATCACAAATTTGAAGGTTCAAATAGAAGAAGATAAAAGAATTGAAGAAGAACTCAAAGAACAACTAGAAGAAAGAAACATGATCATTGAAAATTTGGAAGCAAAGATTGTCACATTAAGAAAGGATCTTCAAAAGAAAAATATGTAGAACAACTCAAAAGTTTTGGATGACATTATCAACAATCAAAAGCCTCATCATGACAAGACTGGACTTGGATACAATCAGTCAAAAAATGGATCAAGCTCCAAAACAACAGAACACGAAACATATCCAAAAATATATGCAGAAACAATCAAAGGGGATAGGAAGACCTACAAAGAATATTATAGGGACACTCCTACACCGAGAAGATTCATATTTCAGAATCAACGACTAATAGATAGGCCTCAGGAAGAAGAAGTATTCAAAAGAGAAACTCCTTTCAAAACATATTTAACTCCCAGGTATCAAACTATCTTATTTGGTTTATATTATGCATGCAATAATTTTGGACATAAAGCTATGAATTGCAGGGCTTACAGTAGGAACATAAACAACTTTGAAATTCATACACAAAAGGGTTATCCAAGAAGACCTAGTGAAACACAAAGACGAAGTTACAACAGGTTTGAATCATTGAGCACTGAAGTGGAATGCTACAAATGTAACAACTCTGGACACATGGCCAAATATTGCAAAATGATAATTCCTCCTAGAGAACCACAACAGAAGAACAATAGTCACAAACAAAAACCTCAGAAGAGAACATGGATAAGAAAGCAAAATCAATATAGCAATGAAGAATGCACACTCTCTCTACAATCTAATCAGAAGAAATGTGGTTGGTATGTTGACAATGGTTGTTCAAAACACATGACAGGTGATAAAGACAAGTTTCTTACATTAAGAAAGGAAATAAATGGATCAGTCTCCTTCAGAAATGATGATTCAACTAAAATCATTGGAAAAGGTAGAGTCAGAATTGGAAACAAGAATACCAAGGCAAAAAATGGTCTACTAGTAGAAGATATGAAACATAATATTCTAATTATGAGTCAAATGTGTGACCAAGGTCATAAAGTTACTTTTGATTAAAAAAAGTACGAGATAAGAAAAGAAGGTTCAGGAAAATTGATTGCAACAACTGTAAGAACTTCAAGAAACATATATGTATTAAGTGAAATTGGAAATGAAAAGTGTTGTCTAGGAAAGGAAGATGAAAGTTGGCTATGGCACAGAAGAATGGGTCACATACACTTTGATAACCTTGTCAAAGTCATAAAAAAGGAAGCAGTTAGAGAAATGCCCCAGATCACGAAACCAACCAACACTTTATGCAAGCATTGTCAACAAGGAAAGCAAACAAAGACCAAGTTTAAATCAAAGGAATATTCAACGACAAGACCACTGGAAATTGTGCATACTGATCTAGTTGGACCAACTACAAAAAAGGGTTTAAAAGGTGAGAAATACTTTATGTTATTAGTTGATGATTATACAAGAATGACTATAGTTTGCTTTGTCAGGAATAAGTCAGAAGCTTTTGAAAACTTCAAGGTCTACAAGGAAATGGTTGAAAATGAAATGGATTCAAAAATCAAATGTTTGAGATCTGATAATGGAGGAGAGTTCACTTCAAAGGAATTTATGGAATACTACAGCAGGCATAGAATAAAAAGCAAATTCTTCGTTGCTAGGACACCTCAACAAAATGGAGTTGTTGAAAGAAAGAACATGACAGTACATGAAATGGCTCGAACAATGCTAATGGATTCCAAATTGATAGATATATTTTGGACACATGCAATGCATACATCGGTTCACATTCAAAACAAAGTAATACTCAAAAACAAAACTGGAAAAACTCCCTACAAGCTATGGAAAGGAAGACCATCAAATGTGAAGCACTTCAGAGTATTTGGAAGCAAATTCTACATCAAAAGAGAAGATGGCAGAATGGAAAAGTTTGACTCTCGTGTGGACAAAGGAGTACTTGTTGGTTACTCAAGTACAAGGAAATCATACAAGTGTTAAAATCTGAGGTTGAACAAATTTGTGGAAAGCATCAATGTAACAATTGATGAAACAAGTGGACGAAAATTAAAGGAAGAAGAAAACGAATCAATGGAACAAATTTATGAAGAAGAAGTAGAAGATGAATAAGAAGTAGAAGCGGAAGATGAAGATAATCATAGAGAAGTAGAAGAGAAAGCTCAGAAATTGCCTCCAAAGACACCTAGCAAATGAATACAGAAGAATCATCCTTCAGATCATATTATCGAAAACAAAGATGCAGGAGTTGAGACTAGAATAAGAACACGTTCACCAGAACAAACACACCTAGCACTCTCATCTACGATTGAACCAAACAGTTTTGAAGAGGCCAACAAGGATGAATTTTGGAATAAGGCCATGGATGAAGAATTGGATCAAATAGAGAAGAATGACACTTGGGAATTGGTTTCAAGACCAAAGAATAAGAATGTGATTGCTACAAAGTGGGTATTCAGAAATAAATTGAATGAAGATGGGAATGTTACAAGGAACAAATCAAGATTGGTATGTAAAGGATACGCACAGGTTGAAGGAATCGAATTTGAAGAGACATTTTCCCCAGTTACCAGAATGGAAGAAATTTGTTTGCTTTTAGCTTATTCATGCTCCAAGAATATTAAAGTGTATCAAATGGACGTGAAATATGATTTTCTGAATGGGGAACTTGAAGAAGAAGTCTACATTGAACAACCAAAAGGATTTCAGTTGTCAGAGAACACATAGTACATGTGAAAACTGAAGAAGGCCTTGCATGGTCTAAAACAGGCTCCTAGAGCATGGTACTCTAGACTTGATAAATATCTACAACAGACAAGGTTCAGAAAAGGAAGTGCATACAACAACCTCTACATCAAGGTAACTCAAGATTGTATTTTATTAATTGAATTTTAGGTTGATGATATTATTTTTGGAAGCAATGATGATAGGTTAAGCCAGAAATTTGCAAAGGATATGTAGAATGAATTTGAAATGTCATTACTCAGAGAACTGTCCTTCTTTTTGGGTCTTCAGATACATCAAAGAAACTAAGGAATTTTTATTTCTCAAACTAAGTATATCAGAGAAATGTTAAAGAGGTTTAGAATGGAAGATTGCAAACCAGTTACCACTCCTTTGCAAACCAGTTGCAAGTTGAGAAAAGATGATGATTCAAAGTCTACATTCCAGAGGAAATACAGGTCAATGATTGGTATCTTACTTTATGTGACAACATCCAGACCAGATGTAATGCAGGAAGTAGGACAAGTGGCACGATTTCAAGCAACACCAAAGGAATCATATGTCGTAGCAGTGAAGAGGATTTTCAGATATCTCAAAGGAACAAAAGAGTTTGAATTATGGTATTCGAAAAGAAAGGATATATCACTTATTGCCTACATAGATGCAGATTGGGAAGGTTACATTAATGACCAACGAAGCATCAATGGAGCATCATTCTACTTGTGTGAGTGTTTAGTATCATGGCTAAGCAAGAAACAATCATCAATATCCTTATCTACAGTCGAAGCAGAATATATTGCAGCACCAACATGTTGTACACAGGTTCTATGGATGAAACAAACTCAGACATATATACAGGTTGAGTATGATAAGCCCATTCCAATCTATTGTGATAATACAAGTTCCATCAGTATCTCAAAGAACCCGGTGATGCACTCTAAGATGAAGCACATTCCAATCAAGTATCACTTTCTACAGGAACAGGTTGTAGATAAGAACATCAGATTTGAATATGTGGGCACAAAAGAACAAGTGGCAGAGATCTTTACAAAACCTCTTCCATGGGAAGTCTTTGAGTATCTTCGCTAGAGACATGGAGTAATTTATACTCCAAAATGAATGCTTTTGAATGATTATCTTATATGTCTTATATTTACACGAGAAAGCACCGTAAAGAGGACAATTCAGGTTGGGAGATTAGTTTCAGGAAGAGTTCATTCAGGGGGAGTATCCCCAAGGACAGTTCAGTTAGGGGGAGAATCCCCAGATGGAAAGATACCTTTTCCATTGATGATAAACGGGGAGAGATTTATCAGATGCAAAGCACAGAGGCATGGTTCCAAGGGGAGTGATGGTCACAGGAAGAGCATGAGTGATATAACTTCAATATTGCATAACATGACTTCAGTATTGCATCAGAGTGTTTCCATCAATGCCAAAGGGGGATATTATTGATTAATTGGGTTGGTTGTCATTGATTTCAACCATTGAAGAAAGTCCGGTAGCACAAAGGTTTGGGTAATGGACCCAAGTTTGTTTGGTGGATAATGGTACGATTTTTGATATATTTGTAGGTAAAACTATTCTAGATGGATAGTACATGTCATGACATTTCCGATGGCATGTGGAACGTCACATAACTCCTCACGTTTATATATTTATGGCCATGTGAAGTTGGAGAACCCTCATGAGTCATCTAGAAGCCCCAAAAGGTCAAAGTAGTCAAAGAGTTTGTAAAGAAGAAAGTATTTAAATAATAAAGTGAAGTGATGAGTGTACTATAAGTCAAAGAGGATGCAAAAGAAATTATTTAAATAGTAAAGTTAATGGAGAAATTACTAATTATGGAAAGTAGTTAAGTTAAGTGGACAAGTGGTTATAAGTGGGTTAACACTAAAATAAGGAAAGTGGGTTAAGATGGTTAGAAGTTAACCCGTTGAGGAAGCTACATAAAATTATAAATAAGAAGCAAGAGTTTCTCATTCAAAACACACTTGAATATCATTGAATATCTATTTTTGTGAAAGGTTATTTGGGAAGGTATTATTGATAGAGAAAAGTGCGACAGAAAAAGTGTGGCAGGAAAATTGCGGCAAAAAAAGTGCAACAGAAAAGGTGCAGCATAAAAGGTACAGCGAAAAAATTGCAGCAGAAAAAGTGCGGCAGGAAAACTGCAGAAGAAAAATTGTGGCAAAAAAAGTGCGACTAAAAAACCGTGGCAACAAAATGCTACAAGAAGAAAAAAGGGTATGGTTTTCATATATGTAGTGTTGAATTTATGAATCAAGTTGAGGGTTTTCCTTGTAAATGTGTTGGATTCCCTCTTGGGAGTTTATGGCTTGTTGTAGAGTTGATCTGAGGTAGATCTACTGAAGTTTAGTATTGGTTCATGTTTGAGGGATTTTGGTTGAGGTATGTTGCTGAAGTTATTGGTACATATAGAGGTTGTATAATAGTGAGGTTCTATCACATGTTTTGAGGTACAGACTTGTGGTATAATGTTTGAGGTATATGTGATCAGATCAGATTGGTTGATAAGTATACAGTGACATGTTTCTCAGTGACATATTTAGTTTCTACATTTGGCACTTATATTTCAGGGCGGTTGGATGGGGCAAGGACAGGTGGTTGTAGGCACCTTCTGGTTGTATCCGGAGAACATAGGGGGTTGTAGCCTCCTTCTGGTTGCAGCCATAGAATTGAGGAGTTGGAGCTTCCTTCAGGTTGTAGCCTTCTTCCATTTGCAGCTGGAAAACAAAGGAAGTTTGTGCTTCCAATGAATGTAATTCTTAAATACATATAAGAAAAAACATTATGTGGTTTTCTCCCACTTTGGGTTTCCACGTAAAAACATTGGTGTACTGTGTATGTGTATGCTTGCTCATTTGTTCATTGTTTATTTACTCTGCAACTATTGGATGATAATGCTACATTGATATAACACTTGCATTTTGTGGTTAAAAAGGGTTGAATTGCTCTATTACTGATTCATCCCCCCTCTCAGTAATCCAACATACACTGCACCAACTACTCCACCCAAATATGTTGCAGGAAAGAAAATCTACAATGACAACTCAAGAGAAGTTAATGCAATTCTAGGAGGGTTGAAAAATTCTATATGTGTGAAGGTTGTGCATTGTAAGTCGACCAAAGAAATCTGGGACAAATTGGAGGTTGTATATGAAGGAGATAGCAAAGTCAGGGAAGCTAAACTATAGACCAATAGAACTTGGTTTGAAAATATGAAAATGAAAGAAGAAGAGAACATTGATGAAAACCTTCATGGTTAGATGAAGTAGTTAATTCAGTCAAAACAATGGGAGAAGAACTTACAGATAAACCCATTGTGCAAAAGATACTAAAGTCATTACCTATGAGATATGATGCCAAGATTTCTATAATTGAATATAGGTCTGATCTTGACACACTCACAGTTGATCAACTTCATGGAATTTTTACAACATATGAAATGAGAACAGGGAATGATAAATCATCAAAAAGAGAAACAACCTTTACAACATCTTAAACAAAGATGAGGTGGGAGAAAAAGACCAATGATGAGTTATCAAATATATCTAGTGAAGAAAATTCCAACTTCATAAAGAAACTTAAGAAAGGGACAAGGAAATACAAAGGAAATATTCCTCTAATATGTTTCAATTGTGGAAAAATTGGACACTTTGCCAATAAATGTCCCCATCCTAAACAAAAGGAAAGTGATGAAGAAAGAACCTTCAAAAATCAGAAGAAAAACAACACTACTAATAAAAATAAGTTCTATAAGAAAAAGAAAATGTTATTTGCCCAAGAAGACAATAGCTCATCAGATGAAAATGAAGAAGATGAACCAAAGCTTCTATTTATGGGAATAAAAACTCAATATGATATACTTTCAGAAGATGAAGAAGAAGTGAACTTCGAAGAAGAAATCCTTAGTGTAATTGAAGAACTAAGAAAAACTTAAAAAGAGGGAAGTTTCCAAAACCATCAAACAATCAGAACAAACCATCAATAATTTGAAGTCCCAGCTCCTGGAAGCTAATAAAATTGAAGAAGTCATTTTACAACAACTTAATGATAAAAAAATAAGTATGTGAGAAACTATAAGATGAGATTAAGCTGCTAAAAATTGAACTTGAGAAAGAAAAGAAGGGATCACAATTTGGAAATAATTCAAAGATATTGGATGAAATTCTCAGTATTCAAA
This sequence comes from Picea glauca, assembly GCA_000966675.3. Classification (NCBI taxonomy): domain Eukaryota; kingdom Viridiplantae; phylum Streptophyta; class Pinopsida; order Pinales; family Pinaceae; genus Picea; species Picea glauca. The sequence goes on along the minus strand of JZKD02S1810250.1, from coordinate 1,405,420 downwards.
GGTTACCAAACAACAAGACTGGTTTGAGATACACTCAAGATTCAACTTCTACATCACAAGGATCTGTCAAGAATCCAATCAGTTACACAAATGCTCTGAAAAACTCATTAAGAAAAGAAGATAATAAGACAAAGATGATACTATTGAAAATAATTACACATAAACAAAAATCAATACTCCCTACTAGAGTAAAGGATGACAAGAAAAATACAATCATCAGAAAGAATTCCCCTAAATATCTATTTATTGGATATTGTTACTCTTGCAATAATTTTGGACATAAGGCAGTGCACTGCAAAGCTTATGGACAAAACAATCGTAGAAATTTCCAAAGACATAAGAACAATAAGTACAATACATAGAAGAGAAACTATAACTCATTTTCTCCTTTGTAAGACTTCAATGGTGAATTCCAAAGATGCAACAACTATGGTCATAAAACCAGTGAATGTAGATTGCCAAAAGATTATAAAAAGACAAATATTTCCCATAATAGAAAAGAATGGAAGAAAAAGTAAACAGAGTGCAATGTAGCCTTATATGAAAGAAATCAAGGATTCCAATGGTATATAGATAGTGTATGTTCCCAAAACATGACTGGAGATCAAAGTAAATTTCTCAAGTTAAATAAGAAAGGAAAAGGAAAAGTAAGTTTTGGAGATAACATGTCAACCAAGATACTGGGAAAAGGCACTGTTAGTTTAGGAAATAATAAAACCAAAGCAGAAGATGTACTTCTGGTAGAAAATCTCAAACCAAATATCCTAAGTGTAATTCAAACATGTGATAAAGGTCACATACTTACTTTTGATTCTTAGAAATGTGAAATAAAAAAAAGGACACTGGAAAGCTAATGACGGTTGCACCAACAACATCTAGCAATGTGTACATCCTTAATATAGATGAAGAAGAAAAATGTTGTTTAAGCCAAGTTTATGAAAGTTGTCTATGGCATATAAGTTTGGGACATTTAAGCTTTGACAACTTGATCAAAGCCAACGAGAAAAATGCAGTTAGGGACCTGCCAAAAGTGATTAAGCCTTCAGATTCTATTTGTAAACATTGTCAAATAGGAAAGCAAACAAGAGTTAGGTTCAAAACAAAATACCATTCCACAACTAAACCATTAGATCTTATTCACACAGATATATGTGGACCAACCATAACCAAAAGTACTTATGGTGAACAATATTTTATGTTGATTGTTGATGATTACACAAGATTGACCTGGGTATTCTTTCTAAAATAAAAATCAGAAGCCTTTGAAAAATTTAAAATACACAAAGCCCTTGTAGAAAATGAAACATATCTCAAAATTAAATGTCTGAGATCAGACAATGGAGGAGAATTCACCTCTAAGGAGTTCATTCAATTCTTTGAAAATCATGGTATCAAAAGACAGTTTTCAGCTCCCAAGACTCCTCAACAAAATTGAGTGGTATAAAGGAAAAACAGAGGAATTCAAGAAGTTGCAAGAACCATGCTAAATGAATCCAAGCTTCTAGACAAATTCTTGAGAGATCAAATCTACACAACATTCCACATACTTAATAGAGCTCAGTTGAGACCCAACCATGAAAAAACCCCTTATGAACTATGGTTTGGAAGGACAACATCTGTAAAACACTTTAGAACTTTTGGAAGAAAATGTTACATAAATAATGCTGAAGATAACCTAGGAAAGTTTGATCCAAGATCTGATGAAGGAATATTCTTAGGGTGTTCATATAATAAGAAAGCATACAGATGTTATAATCTTAGACTACTAAATATAGTAGAAAGTTCCAATGTAAAGATATATGATCTAAAAAAGGGAATATCCCAAGGAATTGATAAAAAATATCAACAAGAAGATGATGATGTAAAATCTCAGAAGAAAGATGATGATGTAGAATATCGGCAAGAAGATGATAATAAAACATAGGAAAATGGACCACATACTGATGAAGAAGACAATGAAGAAACTCCCTTGCAAAGAGATTCATCAAAACAAGTTCAAAATAATCATCCTGAAAGCGATATTATTGGAGATAAACGTGCAGGGGTAGAAACAAGAAGGAAACTCACTTTTGACTTTGAAAAAGCAATGTTATCCCTAATAGAACCTAAGTCGGTTAAAGAAGTTATCAAAAGTAAATATTGGATAAAATCAATGAATGAATAACTAGACCAAATAGAGAAGAATCATACTTGGGAACTAGTTCCAAGACCCAAGGACAAGAATGTGATAGTAACCAAGTGGATCTTCAAAAAGAAACTAAATGAAAATGGATAAATTATTAAAAAAAAAAAACCAGATTAGTGTGCAAAGGATATTCCCAAGTGGAAGGTATTGATTTTGAAGAGACTTTTTCTCTAGTAGCAAGACTTGAGGCCATCATAATGTTCTTGGCATTTGCATGCTTTAGAAATTTCAAAATCTATCATATGGATGTCAAGTTAGCATTCCTTAATGGAACACTATAAGAAGAAGTCTATGTTGAGCAACTAGAAGGATTCATGTTATTATAAAATAAGGACTATGTGTGCAAGATGGAAAAGGCCTTGTGTGGTCTTAAACAAGCCACCAGAGCATGGTTCTCTAGGCTTGATCAGTACCTACAAAAACAAGGATATAAGAGAGGGACTACTAACAACAACCTATACATCAAAATTGAGGACCAAAACATGATTTTTTTGGTGGTAGATATAGATGACATCATATTTTGGAGTAATATCACTACATTAAGCATAACATTTGTGACCAAAATGCAAGAAGAGTTTGAAATGTCTATTTTGGGAGAACTATCATTTTTCTTAGGTTTACAAGTAAATCAAAAAGAAAATGGAATATTCATTTCAAAAACCAAATATATCAAAGAAATGATGAAGAAATTTCAAATGGAAGACAATAAACCTATGAGTACTCCCATGGTCACTGGATGTAAACTAAGTCTAGAAGATGACTCACCAAAAGTGGACCAAATGATGTATAGATCAATGGTTGGAAGTTTGCCTTATTCAACAACAACAATCCCTGACATCATGCAGGTTGTAGGACTCGTGGGGAGATTTCAATTTTCACCTAAATAAACTCACTTAAAAGAAGTAAAAATAATATTTAGATACCTTCAAGGCACCCTAGAACTTGGATTATGGTATCCAAAAGATAAATACTTCAATCTAATTGCATTTAAGCTTTGACAACTTGATCAAAACCAACGAGAAAAAGGCAGTTAGGGACCTACCAAAAGTGATTAAGCCTTCAGATTCTATTTGTAAACATTGTCAAATAGGAAAGAAAACAAGAGTTAGGTTCAAAACAAAATACCATTCCACAACAAAACCATTAGAGCTTATTCACACAGATCTATGTGGACCAACCATAACCAAAAGTACTTATGGTGAACAATATTTTATGTTGATTGTTGATGATTACACAAGATTGACTTAGGTATTATTTCTAAAATAAAAATCAAAAGCCTTTGAGAAATTTAAAATACACAAAGCCATTGTAGAAAATGAAACAGATCTCAAAATCAAATGTCCGAGATCAGACAATGGAGGAGAATTCACCTCTAAAGAGTTCATTCAATTATTTGAAAATCATGGTATCAAAAGACAGTTTTTAGCTCCCAAGACTCCTCAACATAATTGAGTGGTACAAAGGAAAAACATAAGAATTCAAGAAGTTGCAAGAACCATGCTAAATGAATCCAAGCTTCCAGACAAATTCTTGAGAGATGAAATCTACACAAGATTCCACATACTTAATAGAGCTCAGTTGAGACCCAACCATGACAAAACCCCTTATGAACTATGGTTTGGAAGGACAACATCTATAAAACACTTCAGAACTTTTGGAAGAAAATGTTACATAAAGAATGATGAAGATAACCTAGGAAAGTTTGATCCAAGATCCGATGAAGGAATATTCTTAGGGTGTTCATATAATAAGAAAGCATACAAATGTTATATTCTTAGACTACTAAATATAGTAGAAAGTTCCAATGAAAAGATAGATGATCTAAAAAAGGGAATATACCAAGGCATTGATAAAAAAATATCAACAAGAAGATGATGATGTAAAATCTTAGAAGGAAGATGATGATGTAGAATCTCGGCAAGAAGATGATAATAAAACATAGGAAAATGGACCACATACTAATGAAGAAGACAATGAAGAAACTCCCTTGCAAAGAGCTTCATCAAAACGAGTTCTAAAGAATCATCCTGAAAGCGAGATTATTGGAGATAAACGTGCAGGGGTAGAAACAAGAAGGAAACTCGCTTTTGACTCTGAAAAAGAAATGTTATCCCCAATAGAACCTAAGTCGGTTAAAGAAGTTATCAAAAGTAAATATTGGATAAAATCAATGAGTGAAGAACTAGACCAAATAGAGAAGAATCATACTTGGGAACTAGTTCCAAGACCCAAGGACAAGAATGTGATAGTAACCAAGTGGATCTTCAAAAACAAACTAAATGAAAATGGAGAAATTATAAAAAAAAAATCCAAATTAGTGTGCAAAGGATATTCCCAAGTGGAAGGTATTGATTTTGAAGAGACTTTTTCTCCAGTAGCAAGACTTGAGGCCATCATAATGTTCTTGGCATTTGCATGCTTTAGAAATTTCAAAATCTATCAGATGGATGTCAAGTTAGCATTCCTTAATGGAACACTAGAAGAAGTCTATGTTGAGAAACTAGAAGGATTCATGTTATTATAAAATAAGGACTATGTGTGCAAGCTGAAAAAGGCCTTGTGTGGTCTTAAACAAGCCACCGGATCATGGTTCTCTAGGCTTGATCAATACCTACAAAAACAAGGATATAAGAGAGGGACTACTAACAACAACCTATACATCAAAATTGAGGATCAAAACATGATTTTTGTGGTGGTAGATGTAGATGGAATCATATTTTGGAGTAATATCACTACACTAAGCATAACATTTGTGACCAAAATGCAAGAAGAGTTTGAAATGTCTATTCTGGGAGAACTATCATTTTTCTTAGGTTTACAAGTAAATAAAAAAGAAAATGGAATATTCATTTCACAAACCAAATATATCAAGGAAATGCTGAAGAAATTTCAAATGGAAGACAATAAACCTATGAGTACTCCCATGGTCACTAGATGTAAACTAAGTCTAGAAGCTTACTCACCAAAAGTGAACCAAATGATGTATAGATCAATGGTTGGAAGTTTTCCTTATTCAACAACAACAATACCTGACATCATGCAGGTTGTAGGACTCATGGGGAGATTTCAATATGCACCTAAAGAAACTCACTTAAAAGAAGTAAAACTAATATTTAGATACCTTCAAGGCACACTACAACTTGGATTATGGTATCCAAAAGATAAAGACTTCAATCTAACTGCATTTAAGCTTTGCCAACTTGATCAAAGCCAACGAGAAAAAGGCAGTTAGGGACCTGCCAAAAGTGATTAAGCCTTCAGATTCTATTTGTAAACATTGTCAAATAGGAAAGCAAACAAGAGTTCGGTTCAAAACAAAATACCATTCCACAACAAAACCATTAAAGCTTACTCACACAGATCTATGTGGACCAACCATAAACAAAAGTACTTATGGTGAACAATATTTTATGTTGATTGTTGATGATTACACAAGATTGACCTGGGTATTCTTTCTAAAATAAAAATCAAAAGCCTTTGAGAAATTTAAAATACACAAAGCCCTTGTAGAAAATGAAACAGATCTCAAAATCAAATGTCTGAGATCAGACAATGGAGGAGAATTCACCTGTAAATAGTTCATTCAATTCTTTGAAAATCATGGCATCAAAAGACAGTTTTCAACTCCCAAGACTCCTCAACAGAATTGAGTGGTAGAAAGAAAAAACAAAAGAATTCAAGAAGTTGCAAGAACCATGCTAAATGAATCCAAGCTTCTAGACAAATTCTTGAGAGATGAAATCTACACAACATTCCACATACTTAATAGAGATCAGTTGATACCCAACCATGACAAAACCCCTTATGAACTATGGTTTGGAAGGACAACATTTGTAAAACACTTTAAGACTTTTGGAACAAAATGTTACATAAAGAATGATGAAGATAACCTAGGAAAGTTTGATCCAAGATCTGATGAAGGAATATTCTTAGGGTGTTCATATAATAAGAAAGCATACATATGTTATAATCTTAGACTACTAAATATAGTATAAAGTTCCAATGTAAAGATAGATGATCTAAAAAAGGGAATATCCCAAGGCATTGATAAAAAATATCAACAAGAAGACGATGATGTAAAATCTCAGAAGGAAGATGATGATGTAGAATCTCAACAAGAAGATGATAATAAAACATAGGAAAATGAACCACATACTGATGAAGAAGACAATGAAGAAACTCCCTTACAAATAGCTTCATCAAAACGAGTTCAAAAGAATAATCTTGAAAGCGAGATTATTGGAGATAAATGTGCAAGGGTAGAAACAAGAAGGAAACTCACTTTTGACTCTGAAAAAGCAATGTTATCCCTAATAGAACCTAAGTCAGTTAAATAAGTTATCAAAAGTAAATATTGGATAAAATCAATGAATGAAGAACTAGACCAAATAGAGAAGAATCATACTTGGGAACTAGTTCCAAGACCCAAGGACAAGAATGTGATAGTAACCAACTGAACCTTCAAAAACAAACTAAATGAAAATGGAGAAATTATAAAAAAAAATTCAAATTAGTGTGCAAAGGATATTCCCAAATGAAAGGTATTGATTTTGAAGAGACTTTTTCTCCAGTAGAAAGACTTGAGGCCATCATAATGTTCTTGGCATTTGCATGCTTTAGAAATTTCAAAATCTATCAGATGGATGTCAAGTTAGCATTCCTTAATGGAACACTAGAAGAAGAAGTATATGTTGAGAAACTAGAAGGATTCATGTTATTATAAAATAAGGACTATGTGTGCAAGCTTAAAAAGGCCTTGTGTGGTCTTAAACAAGCCACCAAAGCATGGTTCTCTAATCCTGATCAATACCTACAAAAACAAGGATATAAGAGAGGGACTACTAACAACAACCTATACATCAAAATTGAGGACCAAAACATGATTTTTGTGATGGTAGATGTAGATGACATTATATTTTGGAGTAATATCACTACACTAAGCATAACATTTGCGACCAAAATGCAAGAAGAGTTTGAAATGTCTATTCTAGGAGAACTATCATTTTTCTTAGGTTTACAAGTAAATMAAAAAGAAAATGGAATATTCATTTCACAAACCAAATATATCAAGGAAATGCTGAAGAAATTTCAAATGGAAGACAATAAACCTATGAGTACTCCCATGGTCACTGGATGTAAACTAAGTCTAGAATATGACTCACCAAAAGTGGACCAAATGATGTATAGATCAATGGTTGGAAGTTTGCCTTGTTCAACAACAACAATACCTGACATCATGCAGGTTGTAGGACTCGTGGGGAGATTTCAATATGCACCTAAAGAAACTCACTTAAAATCCATAAAACGAATATTTAGATACCTTGAAGGCACCCTAGAACTTGGATTATGGTATCCAAAAGATACAGACTTCAATCTAATTGCATATACTGATGCAGATTGGGCCGGTAGCATAGATGATAGGAAAAACACTAGTGGAGGAGCATTTTTCTTAGGAAAAATTCTGGTAGCATGGTTAAGCAAGAAATAAATATCCTCATCACTCTCTACAACAGAGGCATAATACATTGTTGTTGCATCTTGCTGCACACAAGTTCTTTGGATGAAGCAAACTTTAGAAGACCTACAAATAAGTTATAATAATCCCATTACTATTAACTGTGATAACACTAGTGCCATAAGTATCTCTAAAAATATAGGCCTACATTCTAAAATCAAACACATCCCAATTAAATACCATTTCCTAAGAGATCAGGTTACCCAAAAAATAGTTAAAATAGTGTATGTAGACACCAAATAATAGATTGCAAACATTTTCACAAAACCTTTTCCCAGGAGTACTTTTGAAAATCTTCGACATAAATTAGGAGTAATTCAAAAACCTCATTAAAAATGATAAAAACATATCAGAAGGGGCACATGGTTAGGGGGAGCTAAGAAATATCCCCTATACCATTGCTTTCAAAGGGGGAGGAAATTGATAAGGGCGGAAATTTCAAAAAGAAAAAGGTTGCCATCAATGCCAAAGGGGAAGATTGTTGGACATATTATCATTGATTTGTTGTCATTGATGTCAATAGTTGATGTCATTATGATGCAATGATGAGTTGTCATGAACAACATGCAGAGGAATCTACCTAAATCTCAGGAGAGGTAGCGTATTATATTTCACGAGATCAACGCAAATGCATAAACACCACCGGGATCAAATTCCCAACAGATCAATGATCTCGATCAGTTAGAATCCAAGTCAAAACCAAAAATATCAGAAGGGAAAGTGCACTGCAGAAACGCGATCAAGATTGAAATCCCCACAGTAAAACTACAAAATAATCGGGGGAGAATTATCTCCACTGATGAAGATTTCGAGACAAACCAGGACCGTCGGATGTAGAAGTTACTCAAAGTTTAATCGGGGATTCTTACTTTGAGAGAATTGGAAAGTGGGAGATAAATAACCTAAAGTCTCGAATGTCGAAAAATATCCATCCTTGTGAGAGGTAACTACTCTGGAATATTGGATGAGAGAGAAATCGCCTGAAGGCCGAAATACTGGAGGACTAGGTTCCAACCCCCGGTCATGGGTTACGAACACATAAGCCACAGGGTGTTGAGTACATCACTTAATTAATAAGCTTATGGTTTTGCGCATATGGTAACATGTAAATGGTTTGAAGGAAGCGCCTCTGCAATATTCAATTTATGCAACATTTGTAGAGACATGGAATCGAGTTAAAAGAAATCGATCCATACATGTGATCGATTTATGAAAAACACTCTCACTGAATTAACAACCTTCACAGTGATGTTTGAATAATAATAGAGATTATTTTTAATTTAAAATGAAGAGGTGTGATGGTCCAAACAAAGGGACACAATGATTCATAGCTCACACCAGTTGGAACAATATATAAACGAGAAAGAATGGTGAGAAGAAGGTGTCTTTGTAGTCCAGATCAGAAGATCAAAATAATAGTAGAGTCCAAGAAGAAGAACTGATGATTCTTATGAAGTGAGGGTGGAAGGGAGGAGCATGAAAGGATTCATATCCTTTATTTAAGGGATTTGGTGCTTCCTAGGGTTGGTTTCCTAAAGAAACAAGGGAGTTGGTGCTTCCTAGGGTTGGTGCCCTAAAAGACAAGGGAGTTGGTGCTTCCTAGGGTTGGTGTCGTGAAGAAGGGGATTTGTGTCTCCTAGAGTTGGTGCTCTAAAAAGCATTGGTTTCCTTCACCATTCTTCATAAAAATCCTTGTAATTCCTATTAATTATAGTTATATAATTGATTTTACAATCAACTCCATTGTTGATCTATTGTGGTAATTAACAAAATATAAAAGTAACTGCTAATTGTTGAAAAAGGGTAATATTGATTCACCCCCCCCCTCTCAGTATTCCAACAGTAGGTTCTTACCTCCCGTCTTACCACTTCCACTCCTCCAAGTCTGAAATGTCAGTACTATAGAAAACATTAAAAATAAAAATAACTAAAATTCACAACTATGAATTTCTAGGACTAACTCCTTTAGCACTTCCCCGACAATGATGCCAAAAATGTCCATCAATTTATAATTCTAAATCCTATTATATTTTATTATCAATCCAGAGTACATCAAATTGTGAAGTATAATCACTAAATGTGTAGAATCAGTCCCTCCCTAATACTAACAACTTCAAAGCAATTACAAAATTAGACCTCTTGAGACTTGATTACTCTTGAATTGTTGATTTATATTTCTAGAAGTAAATTGTGTATGGAATTTATGAAACATCCAATGTTTCGAGTGGACACTCCACCCATCATCAAGGACTATTGAAAGAATGATGTTTGAGAAGAGTGTTGAGAGTTGTTGATAAAGGCAATGGATAATTATTAGTCGTTGTGACTTAGCCATTGTGAATTAAAATAATAATAATAATGTTTAAAAGAAATTTAAAAGAGAGGGATGATAAGTTTGAAAAGGGGGGTTGAAAGGATGACAAAATATTTAAAAAGGGGGGTTGAAAGGATGACAAGATATTTTAAAAGGGGGGGAAATTAAAAGTAGAGGGGAGGGGATTGTCAAAGGATTGAATTCAATAATCCATAAATTAGATAAATGATTAAAATAAGAGGGTTACAACTTGGAAAGTGGACACATATTAGCTGTTGTGATTTAAAATAATAGTAATTATGAATTAAAATGATGTGTTAAAAAGAAGATTATAAGGGGGGTGATAAGAATAAAAAGGGAATATAAGATGATTAAAAATATTTATAAGTTAAGGGGGTACGGGGTAAAGGAATAAATGAAATCAAAATTCCTAAATTAATTAAAAGATTAAAAATAAGAGGGGGGGGGGTTGATTTAGATAATTGAATATATGGGGAACCAAGGATGGGGGGAGGGAGATAGATGAGGCCGATATGGGTAATTGTAATTGGTAATTGTAGAAACACAGGTGACAACAATACTTTGTAATCTATGATTACTTGCTACACATATACTCCATTCCTAATCACATGATTTTAATCTTTAGGGTTGATTCTTAGAGGATATTATGTATTTTGCAACTCAAAAGAAACACAAAACACTTTGTGGGAAAAGAAATACTTGAATTAAATAATATTTGCAAAGAATAAACAAATAAATAACAATCTACATTAATAATCTCGCCATCCTTCTAGAGCATGTCCATGCTCTATATAATAGAGCATTGATGCTAATCTAAAGCATAATCAAATTAATCGAATTGTTGTAACTAAACTTAAACTACATAAATTATAAAGCAATAATCTACATTAACACAAATAACTTATGAAATCGTAATTTATCCCATCATTATTTCGACGTTGCTCTCAGGGCCCCCCCTTTAAATGAACAAGACACTCTTATTTATACATGAACTTGCTTTGAAACTAAAATAACAAACAAAAAATTCAGATCCACTAACTTCTCATAGATCTACAAGTTTCTCATGTGGTTACAACCATTTGTTAAAAATGAGCAACTAGAAACTATCTCATAATATCTCCAAGATCTTCACAACCAATCTCATTAAAAATCCAAGATTATTCCCATATCCAATAGATTTGAATGATGATTCCAAATCCATATTAAATCTTCAACCGTTGAAGAGGAAATTTGAATTTGGATGTACAGATTTGGAATAAGTGGTAAAAACTACATTATTATAGGAATATGTCTATTTCCTGAAATCACTGGGATTTCCTGTAATTACTGTGATTTCATGTAATTAATGTGATTTCCTATAATCACCAACAAACTAACCCAGTTTTAAAAGATAAGTGTAAACATGTGATTTTTCTATTTTTTAATCATAAATTCACTTAAAATACTAAAACAAATGCATTGGAAAATGTTGAGCCTAATCCCACATATAAGCATAAAGATGGAGTAAAACAGGGTTACAGGAAAGTGAAAAGGGATAAAATTCAATGGAAAATTATGTGAAAAGATAATCATTTTCATGACTCAACAACCTGTAAATTTGAATCCATCTTGGAGGAATACAATATTTGGTTTGGATAAGATCGCTAAAAGATTGGATAGGTTCTTGCTATCTAAGTCCATTTTAGAAGATAATGTCATATTCAAGTAGTGGGTAGCTTCTAGGGGGATTCTGATAATTTCCATATGTTTTTGGAGATGGCCTTGGTTGGGGATAAACCTCCTAGCCCTTTTAAATTTCAACCAAGTCAGATAGATGAGGAGAATTTTGTAAATATGATCAAGGAGAGGTGGAATCCATTTGATGGGTATTTAATGATATTTTCTTCTCTTCAATTTCAAGATAATTTGAAAAAGGTCAAACAAGTTGCAATTGTCTAGGCTTACTTGAAGAAAGTGAAGGATAAGAAGGAGTTAGTGGAGTTAGAGGAAAAATAAGAGGAGATATATAATGGTATGAGGTTCTTTCTAAGGTGACAATGATGAAGTTATGGTGTTGAAACATAAGAAAATGATGGTTGCGAAGGAGACTTTCTTGAAGATTAAAAAATAGAGTTATATGGATCTCTAAAGGTGATGAAAATTCTAAATTTCCCATCAATATGCAATCATAGAAAGAGTGTAAATACTATGTCCAAGATAAATGGTTTGGAAGTCTCTAACTTTGAGGACATAGCTAAGGCAAGAGTGGAACACTTTGAGAATATTCATAATGTAGAAGATATGGCTTCCATAGTTGAGGTGGTTAAAATGACACCCTTGTTCCTAAAATTTGTAAGTGAAAAAGAAAATTTGGAATTGATGGAGGAGGTGAAAAAACATGAATTGTATTATTTACTTCATATTTTTTAGAATGATAAAATCCCTAGACTAGATGGTTAGCTAGTTGAATTATTTTGGGGATTCTATGAGGTTATATTAGAGGAAAATTTGCTAAGGGTTATTGAGTATTCTAGGTCCACTGGAAAGTTTCTTGCAACATTGATTCCACTTTCATAGCACTTATCCCTAAATATGAAAATATTGTCTCCTTCGAAGGGTTCATACCTATCTCTCTGTGTATTTGCATTTACAATATTATTACAAATATCATTGCTAGAAGGGTGAAAAGGTTTATTTCAAAATCTGTATCAGGTGAATAGTTTGGCTTTTAAGAAGGTAAGAAGATTCATGTAGCTATTGGGGTGGTCCAATAAGGGTTACACTCCATAAAACTGAGGAACCTCAGGGCTATGTGGGTAAAAGTAGATATGCCATATGATTATGACAGGGTAAGATAGTTGTAATTGATATTGATCTTGATTCGTTTAGGGTTTGTTGTTCCTTTTGTGAACTAGCCTTTATGAGTTGTGTGACTTATGTATCTTTCTCTTTTTAATTAATGGAGAAACTACAACTTTATTTAATCCTAAGAAAGGTTTGAAGCAAGGTTTCCTTTATCTCCTCTTTTATTCTTGATAGTGGAAGAAGGTCTGAGTAGAGATTTAATCACTTCTAAGAGAGTAGGTACTTTGAAGGGAATTAAGATTGGAGTTGCTTTCTTTTTGTTGATATTATATTGATTTTCTGTGATGTGAAAAAGAGAGATGTTGAAAATCTAAAGGAGATTATGGATTTGTATTGTTTAACCATTGGAATGAAGGTCAATGACGATGAATCTTTTATTTCCTTTGTGGGTGCCCCTGAGGAAGATAGGTATGTTTTCACCCATTTGTTCTCCTCCAAATAGGTTGATTTAGAGCAGGGGATGAAATATTTGGTTTTACGATTATCTAAAGAGTGATTATCATTGATTGGTTGCCAAAGTGAAAAAAAGGACATTGATATGGTTTTATTGTTTGTTGTCTAGGGAGGTATACTTGTGTTGGTTAAGTCTATGTTAGAGGAAATATTGATTTATTGCAAGTCTCTTGCATGGATCCAAAAAGGATTACTTGAACATATTAGAAGGATAAGTTTTATATTTTCATGTTCTAGGAGTAAGGAGAAATAAGGGATCCCTCTGGTGAAGTAGTAGATATTGGTAATGCCTAAGGACATGGTGGGGTGGGGACTAAAAAACATAATTTTTCACTTCTCCAAAGTTTGGAATCAAATAATGTTTGGAGGCTATCCAAGGTAAGGGTATATGGTGTCTGGTTGTGGTACACAAGTATATTATCATTGGGTACCCATAATGTAACTATTATGTGGAAAATAGTTGTTCTATCATTTTTTGTTTTTGGAAATTGACTTGCATGGAAAGTTGGAAATGTGACCAGGGTTAGACTAGAGGAGAACCCTTGGGTGGGAACCAATGTTGTATACAAGTTGATAGATCACATGGCAATGTTCTTAAGGAAAGATGATACTTTAATATTGGTCAAATAATAGATCATGGGATTTCTTCTGTTGGGAGGAAGGTATGGTTTTTAGTTGATAGAATTGGTTTTAGGTGGAGATTGTGATGTTTGGGATATTTTTATTGCTATCCCTAGTAAAATTCATGTTAGACTAAGTGATAAGTAAGGTAGTCTCATTTGGTCTAAAACTCCTACTAGGGTGTATACTCCAAAGATAGGTTACAAATCTATTTTCCTTATGGAATACTTAGGTGAACTAGTGTGGTGGTGGAGGCAAGTATGGAAATTCAAATTCCCATCTAAATCTCGTATTTTTATGTGGTTGGTGCTTAATAACAAATATCATACCTAGTATAACCTACATAAGATGAATAGACATGGTCCTGGAAGGTGCCCCTTGTGTAAAGACAATGAGGAAACAATTTTACATCTTATTATGTTTCATGCCTAGTCAGTGTAGGTATGGAAGGAAGTGGAGGATTTAATTGGGTTAAGAGATTCTTGGGGAGGAAATACTATCGATGAAGATTTAAACTTTGGTGTGAGAATAAAAATATACAAAGGTTTAAACAATTTCCTTTGATTCTAGATTAGTGTATATGGATCACAAGGAATGCCAATTTGTTTCAAGACATATCCTTTCCTCCAATCCAATGTGCTTCAAAAGGATGGTGTATTGTTCTTCACAAGGATGGTGTACTGTTAGTAGTTTCAATCAATAGAAGAGGGACAAACCTTCTCAACAAGTTGTGGTGAATAATGTGAACATGTCAAATGTTTGGGCATACTTCTATGGATACTCTCAAGATGACCTACAATTATGTGGTGTTGGTGGTATTATATTTCTAAAGGAGCTACATTCACTAAAATTCAAAGTAGGTTTGGGTTAGGGTACTAATAATTATGCAGAGCCAATGCCATTGAAGTTACTCCTCAATATAGATGGTACACATATGTAAGTATTTGGAGACCCTTTGCTTGTAATTAAATGGATGAGGAGGGGGGAATGTTATATCAATCTATCTACTACAACATTTACTTGTTGAGATAAAAGGTTGTATGCATGAGTTTAATTTTATTTCTTTTCAACATGTCTACAAGGAGAGGAACCAAATTGTTGATGGTCTTTATAAGGAAGATATTCAAATGATTTATTGTCAATGGTTCATCTAAGAAGAGAATATAGGAAGAGAATGAAGGTCACTTTTCCAAGTACTATCACCCTCCCTTTCATGAACATGCGCAACTTTCACAGATTTTTGTAATAGATATTTAATCCTATATGTGTGTCTTATGCCTCGTTGAATCTTTTGGATATACTCCAGTTGATTATGTATTCTTGTGGTATTTTGGGTATTGTTATTATTAGTGATATACTGCTATATTATCTCCTTTATGGAGGATTATGATTGTTTTGTTATCTAGTTGCATGGTGATGGTGGATGGCTACACGTTTTTGGAGAGGTATAGATATGTATAAGAGATGGAAAGATTGCATTTTGATTTCTTGTTATTTTATTGTTTGAATGGGACAAAAATACTTCAAGCATCTAATAAATGTAATTTTGTCTTATGAATAAAATTATATAAAAATAAAAATTGCATGGGAAAAAAGAGAGAAAGAAATATAGAATATTGTATTTGATTTATTATATAATGGAGAACAAAGCAATTCAACATTGTTACTACACTAAATAAAGTGTAATGTATTGCATTCAAACTTACTCTAGATTCATCCTAAGTCCAAATATATCAAGTTTCAAAAAGGGGTCATGTCTCTAAAAATGAAAACATTTTTTAGAGTGCAAAAAATTGAGAAAAGGTTTACATTTTCATGGATTTGATCTGCCTTGAATTTCATAGATCTAGGGTTAATACCTATAGGTATTTGATACATCCAAGGTTAAAATGGATATATACTTGTGTTATTTCATTTTTCATGTGTGTGTGCGTGTACATACATACATATAGATAGATAATGTGACTAAAAAGTGAAATGTCTAAAATGTGTGTGTGTGTGTGTGTGTGTGTGTGTGTCGGCAACCCCATCTTATCCAAACTATATAAATTGAAAACAACTAAACAATCAAATGCAATAACAATTGGAATCTAGTGGGACTCAACCAAACTCAAACCCCAACCAAATTAGAAACAGAGACATCATGGATACTTCACCTTGAAACAATTTGTTCTAACTGATTAAACTAACCAACTAGGTTGTGTGTGTGTTTATATATTAGTATAGTTCCATGTTAACCCCATATATATTAAATAATGCAAGGGATCATATCTATGAAAGCACAATTATTTTAGGGTGTAAACATTTGAGGAAAAATTTTCACTCCCAAGAATAAGGATTTGATCGCTTTCAAAATTTTATAGATCCAAGGTTAAGATGGATCTATATTGTTTTATTTTCATTCAAATTATTTTTTTATATACACTTTTTATTTTATATTAATATGAGCATATTAAACCTACTTTACATACTCTTTTTTTTTAAACTATTATATTTATTCAATTTATACCATGTCG
>JZKD02S1810250.1:1377233-1388647 GCA_000966675.3 Picea glauca | reverse complement strand
AAAAAAATATGGTATTGCCTTTGATTTACTCTATAGTGTAATGTTTTTATTATATCACAAAGAGCAATGTGTACAAGATTCACTAAGATTCAATATTGATATATTTATTGTGAAATATTGCATTTTGGTTGAGGTTTTATACTAAAGAAAATACAATTTAATCAAATAAGTGAGAATTGTTATTGTTACATCAAAGAAAACAATAATGTTCAAAAGGTTTGCTATTGATCTATTATATCTGGGAAAAGTCATGTTAATTAAATGGGAGAAGAGTTATTAGTGTTACACTAAAGAAAATAATTTTGCATAATGGAAAATAATTACAACAAAGACATTATTTGAATAATTGAAAATAATTAATATGCTAAATATCAAGTGTAGCTATAGGACTTTGAGATCAAGTTGTGTGAAAGTGTTTCTATTTTTTAAAAATATTGTATTTAAGGTTATTTTATGATCTATTAAAATCATTGTGGATATTTTATTATAATAGTTCATCATAATGATCTTATGAGTTTTTGCAAAATCTTAGTTACATAGTGTTTTATGTAAGATTAAGATGTAATCTTACTAGCTTAACACATGAAATACTAAAATAAGCTAAGTTCGAGACCAAAAAAAAAAAAAAAAACAATTCACAAAATGAACACAATATGTACCCTAGGAAAACTCAATGAGAAGGTGAGGACTATACCTTTCTATTTTCTTCTCGAATATGAAATGCAAATTATACAAAAAAATGTGAACTTACTATGGATTTGTCATTGATATTGTGGCTTATATGGTAGCTACAAGGTTTTTTGCTCCCTATATTTCACTCCAATATCCCACTCCCCTTCTCTGATCAACTATGGAATAGTAATAAATACAATAAGAATGTAACCCCTTCCTTTCCTACTGGCTCATTGTTTACCACACTCTTATAGTCATCTAGGGTTAGGGTTAGGGTTTTTTCATGCCTTAACTCTCAATTAGGTTTAGGGTTTTAGAACCTCTAGAATATTCTTGAAAATACACACTTGACTATCTCCACATGTGTGAGTAATGGGAGCTGATATGGCATTCACTCAATACCATGGTGGTCTACAAGATAGGTCAACTTATGGGAGGCATAACTTCTTCGTATGAACTCTAGTTGAGGTGATATTTGGACCATTGGAAATACCTTAATGTGTAGAAGAATGTCAATATGTTGGGGATTGTGTCTGCAAATTTTGTTTCCCCCAAAATGACCATTTAATGCATCAAATGGAATCTAGAAATTTTAGGACCCCAAATCACCAAAATAGGACTTGCCCCTAAACTAGGCCCTACAAAACAACAACTCTGATTTTCATGGGATTCCTCCCTCTTCCCCTATTATTTGGATGTAGGGAAACCAAACCACTAACCATAGTAAGGCTTTCACTTGAAGTAGTCTAGTTTAATTGGGTGACCCTCACACCAAACAGTAGGTTGGGTAGTTTATGAACCATAACTTTCTCACCAAACATTGTAGCTACTCATTAGGGCATCTAAACCAACCTATTTGCCCATGTGAACCACATATTGGATAACTCATTCAATTTATAGATAGATTTTATCATAACCCTTTTCCCTTTAGTTGGTAACTCCAAGGGACTTAACTGAATTTGAACATGTAACATATGGTCTCCCCATTTGAAACATGTATTGGGTGGAGGGCTCAACCAATTGGACTAACACTTAACGACTATATCTTTTACAAGGAAAACATCACAGGACCTTCCCCTCTTCGTTGAAATGTCTAGATGGAGTGCATGTCAACCACCACCCACAATATAAATAGCTAACTCTGAGGGACTTGATCATATTTGAACCTGTGACCTATGGCCTCCCCATAGGCAACATGCCTTGGGATGAATATTCAAATGATTGAGACAACCCATGTAGCTTAAATGTTTGGAAATGTCTCAGCCCACCCTCAATAACTTAAGTGAGAGTGAGACTTTTGGTACCTTTCCGAACCTAATTAGCCTAAAAAAGAAAACATGCTGCTAATGGGATTTGAACATGTGTGGAAAGGATAAAAACTTCTTCTCTTAACCTCCCAAACTAGACATAATTGACAATATTAAATTTTGTAATTAAGTAAAATGAAACTAATTTGTTACATGTAACACCCAACTTTGATTCAATTACCATTGTAAAAATTTTGAAAATTCATGGATTATGTGACTAGACTATTAGACTTCTTATTGATTAAAAACATGTTTCATGTATGATGCCTACAACTTTTTCCAATAGTAATAAAAAAGAGGCCTAATAGAGATTTTGATTTATGGACCCACTAATACAACCAATAATCTAACAACATTTTTTTTAATATTCACATAGATCCACAAATTCAATCAATAAACTAGCATTGTTTTGTTTAAGGTATACTACAAATTTGTGTATATAGAAACATGGTTCACTAACCAAATTCGATTTGTGTATATAGAAACATGCTTCACCAATCAAATTCGAAAATCATCCCATAGAACAACCAAACAAAAAAATTCATCTCAAGATTTATATGATGATGATTTTAAGACCTTGAAATACTTTTTCAAATAGCTTGTATGGGAATAATGTATGAAACTTATGAATCCATTGACAAGAAAATAAATTTATAGGAAATCACCTGTGACCATGATTTTGTTGTCTCTAGATCTAAACCCTACAACACAAATTGATTTGCACCCAAGATTTCCACAGACTTTATTCCCTAAATTTTTGTATATCTATTCCTCGTGATCCAATAAAACAACATTTTATAGACTGAGAGTTTGAGTTTAAACAATTATGTTGTAATCTAAAATATTACACGGTAAACACATTATGTAACAAACAATTACTATAAATGATACTCAACTATTATACATACTATAATACATAAGGCATGTATAAATATTGGGAGAAAAGAGAGATACAATCCATCAAAGATAGTAAATAAGGCATGTATAAACATTGGGAGAAAAGAGAGATACAATCCATGAAAGATAGTCTTTATTATTTCATGGTAGCCCCAAAATCTCCAACCTTACAACATAAGAGTCAATGTCCTTTTGTATAGATAAACATATTACAAAGTAGTTGTAACTACTTATAGCTCTCTTTAGTTGATAATCCGAGTGATCCAACTGCTTAACCTACAAACGTCTAAATAAACATATTTATGTTTATACATTTATATCAAATATAATAGTTTAATGTATATTGGTTCCTCTCATATCTACCTTGCCCTCAAATCCTTCTTCATCCTAAAGAAATAAGTGATTTTGAAGGAATCTTCCTGCTCCATTATTCTAGTAGATTTTTGCAGTTATCCACATGATTTTCTACTCATTTTTCTAAACTAAATTCATTGTTATATTTTTTTAATTTGGCATAGTCATTAACCATTTTTTTTAATAATGTGTCATTGAAGTGTTTTCAATTGAATTCCTCCATTTGTTTTGATATCTTCAACTATGTAAAGACAAAGCTAAGGAATTTACAATTTGCTTAGCTTCCTCTTCACTTCAATGTCATAAAGTAATATTAGGTCTCCATTTTTTTATGTTTTTTTTTAATATGTTCGTCATACCAATATTTTTATTGTTTCTTCTAAATGTGTTGATGAGTAGAGTTATCCATTAATTTTTTTTTAATTTCTTCAATCAATGAAGTTAATTTTATTTTACTATACTTTTATCAAATTTAAAAATTCAAGTAGGCCTATTTGATTAATTTAAGTGGTATTTGATCAATATTATTTTGAAAACGAAATGAAGGTAGATATATAACAAGGAAACAAACCGAGATATTGCAAGAAACATAGTAATACAATTAAACTCAAATTCTATTAATGATTGTTTGGAATACAAAAGACTATAAAAATGCAAAGCACACAAGGTAGTTAGAATGGTGGTAGCTTATCTCTGAAGATAGAGATGTGATGACTACGCTCATTCACAAGAGGTTGATAACAGAGAGGTCGAAAAGGAATTTTAGCATAAAGCCTCAATAAGAAAACCCTAAACATCCAAAACCCTAACCAACACCAAAAGGTTTGTGGGCCTCGATGTGGTTAGTTGATATGTCAACTTCCTGGGGCACAAATTTTGCATACGATCTCCATTTGGGGTGCTCAGTACCTCTTCAGAAAGGTGTATCCGAGGAGTACACATTTCATTCAACCTAAAATCTGCCTTTGGTTAGATTCTAGGCATTGCCGAGACAAAAAAAAATGTCGTTTAGGGCCTCAAAATGACCCTAGAATTTTAAGACCCTAAAAACCATAGAAAAAAGATGTGGAACTATTTTGAATTAGTGGAATAGTTGGGTGGCCACCCGTATCCACCTAGATTATTCCTCCCCCCTTAGGAATCAATGGTCCCCATTGCATCAAGTTCCTCCATCATATGGGGAAACTTATGTTGAATCTAACTCCTTGTGATCCACTTTCCATGGTGAAGAAGTTTCCCTACTTTGACAACCCAATAGAGTTGGATGTTTTGCTGGGAGGTTCCCTTCATATTTGTGTCCATGATTTGATCAATTGTATCATGTTCAATGCAGTTAGGATTTAGTTTTGTAGGGTCCAAGTTCTCGATCGCATCTAAAGTGTCTAGGAGAGGTGGAAAATATGGGTGAAGTAGTTCCACATTAAATACTGGGTGCAAACTAAGGAAAGGGGGAATACTTGATTCAAAATCATTCTCACCCACAACCTTGGTGATGATGTAAGACCCATATCAGAGTGGGTGGAGCTTTCAATGGGGTCATGTGATATGATCTTCCTGCAAATGAAACCATACCTTATCTCCCACCTAAAACTTATGTGGTACCTATGGTTGATCATGGCATTGCTTGTTCTTAGCGTTGGATTTCTGTCAAATTTCATGAACTTGTTGTTGAATATGTTGGATTCACTCAATAAATTTGTCTTCTCAATTATCCTTGGTATGAGAATGGGAGGACTCTTCCTGTGCAAATGCAATGGGTAGAGCTATGTCAATGGGGGCCAATGGATAGAACCCCAAGCACACCTGAAAAGGGATGTGGCTAATAGAGTTGTGGATGGATTTTTTGTAGCTATGTTGAGAATAATTAAGGATCTCATACCATGTGCATGGATGTTGGGAATTGTACATCCTCAGGATATGGAAAATCATCATGTTGACCACCTATGTTTTTCCATAGGTTTGTGGGTGGAAGGTAGTCGATTTGGTCATCTTGATGTCCATCATCGACCATAGGTTGGACCAAAAAGTAACTAGGAATATTTTGTCTCTATCTAAAATAATAGTCCGTGGGAGCCCAAAATGAATCCAAACACATTCAAAGAAGATCTTGGTGGTATCATTGGTTGTGATGCTCTTCTTGCAAGGTGCCAAAACTACCATCTTAGAAAATCGATCAACAACCATGAAGACACAATCATTCCCATGATTGGTTGAAGGCATACCAAACATGTAATCCACATAGATGGAATCCCAAGGCCAATAGAGAGTAGGTAGAGGGGTGTATAACCCATGTTTCTTGATGGTAGGTTTGGTAATGGCATAAGAAGTGCATGATCTAATGTACTTGTAGACATCTTGTTGAAGCTTCGACCAATAGAAATGATTTTGCAATACTACCACTTTTTTTCCACACCAAAGTGTCCTTCCACCTGACTGTAATGAGCTTCCCATACAAGTTTTGCATGCTTTCCTGAAGGAATGAAAATATGGCTAAGATGGCATAGCAGTCCATCCTGGAGATGAAAGTTTGGAATTGGTTTTCCTGTGCTCAATGTTTGATAGGGACTATAAAATTTAGAGTCACTATTGCATAATTGTACCCACCTAGACGTCTCATAGGAGTTAATAATTGTGGTTAGCACCACAATCAGGGGTCATCTGAGGAAATCTACATCATGGTTGGTGTTTCCCTTCTTGTACTTGATGTTCAAGTAGAATTTTTGTAGGTACGAGGACCACTTATAATGGCGGTCATTTTGTAACTTTATGTGTGTCTACATGAATTGTAGAGGCCTTTGGTCAGTGTGGATGGCTATTTCCTTCCCTAGAGTGTAATGCTTCCACTATCGACATGTCTACACAATGGAGTACATCTCTTTTTCATCGGTTGAGTATCAACAAACATTATCAGATAGTGTTTCACTACGATAGGCCATTGAATGTCCATGTTGAGTGAGGATGGTACCGATAGCATAATTTGAAGCATATGTCTCAATCTCAAATGGTTGTTGCAAGTTTGGAAGAATAAGGACAGGTGTTGAGCAAAGGAAGGATTTCAAATCCTTGAATTCTTTCTGTTGGGACGCGACCCAAATAAACATAGCCTTTGCTCCACCTTTGGTCACCTAGATTAGGGACCAAGCGATATAAGAGAACCCCAACACAAACATGAAGTAGAAGTTGGAGAGGCCCAAGAAGCTGTGGATCTCGATCAATGTATTCAGGGCTGACTGATTGCAAATGACTTGGATCTTGGTTGGATCCACATGCACACCGTTCTCATCCACAATGTATCCCAAATATTGGATTCTTTGTATGCCAAAGGAAAATTTCTTCAAATTGACATATAACCTGTGTTATCGTAGGATTCCCAAGACCTGTTGAATGTGCTTCAAATGTTCCTCCCAATTTTTGTTAAATATGAGGATGTCATCAAAATATATGAACACAAAGGATTTTTTGAATGGCCGCAATATATCATCCATAATCCACATGAATGTGGGAATTAGTCAAGTCAAAAGTCATGGCCAATCACTTGAAGAGACCTTCTTTAAAATTGAAGGTTGTCTTCCATACATCAATTTTCTCAATCAACACCTAGTGGTATCCTGACTTCGGATCAATCTTACTGAAAATATTGTCTCCCTTGAGTTGATCGAGAAGATCATCAATCCAGGGGATTGGGTACTGATTTTTTACTATGATATTTTCTAGAGCTCTGTAATCAATATAAAGTCGCCATGTCTCGTCCTTCTTTTGTGCCAAAACAATTGGGCTCCCTCAAGGTTAGGAGCTTGGTCTGATGTGTCCCTTCATTTATTTTTCTTGGATATGGCATTTGATTTCTTCATTCTTCATAATAGAATGTCAATATATAGGGTCGTTAGGAAGAGGAACACCAGGTGTCAAATCAATTGAGTGCTTGACCTGATAGTGCAAAGGCACCCCAGTAGGCGAGGCAAAGATGTATTGGTGCTCTTATACTATCTTTTCCACCTATTGCTTCTTTGTAGATAGACCTCGTCAATAGGTTTTGGAGGTTGTAGTGACCTTTCATTAACCTTCTGATTGGACCATAAAGAGGAGAAATATCCTAGTCTAAGAGCCCACCTTTTGACATTGCTTCGTGGAGATCAAAGAGACCGCAATAGTCGAGACCACCTCCGGTACCATGTAGAGTTGAACTCCCAAAGTAATAATGACACTATGGGGCCTAGATTCATAAACAACATGACACTTCCACATTTATGGTTGTACTAAAAGAAAATAAAAAAATTCAAGGGGGAAACATCACACAATACCTCGTATTTGAAGGGTTTGATGTCGTAGTTTTGGCAACGTTGCTAGTTGACGCGGATGTCTTGTCTCTTACTTAGCCAACCGATGGTGTATGGTTGAGGATGCAACATAATTATTAGCTTCAATCTCTTGATGACCTTTGTTGATATTAGGTTCTTCTGGCTATCAATGTCAACAATGAAATGGAGGGGGGTCCTCTTCACCCACATATGTGAGTGGAAGAGGTGCTCCATTTCTTCAGGATCCTTTGGTTCCCCTGGCTGGAATTTTGTGCAATGGTGACACTAGGTTCTACGTCAATGATTTGTTTTCCCTTATTCAATTCTGAATCAAAGTCTGATTCAACATATGACTCTGAAGCTTTTGTCTCAACAAACAATGACTATTTGGAGCAACATTCATCAGTGTTGTGCCAAGGGATTTTTTGGAACTCACACCACTTTCCAATGTCCTTCTTTGACTTCTCGTTACCCTTTTTTGTTGGTGGCTTGGACTGGTTTTCCTAGGGCTGGCCATCCTTGTTATATCCTTTTATTTGGAAGTTATGGCCACCTTTACTGTGCTTCTACTGTGATGGGTTTGTAGAGATGAAATATCACTTATTATTTTTCTTGTACTTTTTCTCGATCTTGAATTCATATCGGTAAGTGAATCCCAATGAGGATGTGTCTAGGAAATCCATATCTATTTCAATGTACCTATGTAGGCCACTGCATTAATTCAGGACTAGGTGTTGCTCAAAGTCTCTAATACCCATCTTTTTGCGCAAGGTATGGAAGATGTTGGTGTACTCTAACACCATCTAGTCTCTCTCCTAACGCAGAGTTGTCCATCTTGTTTACTGGTCATGATAGTTTCCAACATGGTAGTATTTATCCTTGAGGGCATCAACAAAAGCTACTCAAATGGGTTTTTTCCCAAAAATTGTAGATTCATCTCTAACATGTTTCTCATATTAAGTTTCCCACCAATCTTTGTCATGGGGAAGAGCTTTACGGAGTGTGAAGGTGATTTGTTCACTGTTGGAATTTTTTTGGACAAAGAAATAACCCTCTAACAAACTTAACCATTTTTCCAAAGTGTTGGCATCTATATGGCCTTCAAATAAAGGAATATCAAAGTTAACTTGTACCTCGAAGGGTGTCACACCTCCAAAGTGACTGTTGGTTGAAGGTGTCATCATTGTTGTTGGAAACCATCGAAGGATCTAAGCGAAATTATCCATTATCTCATTCCTCTGTTGTGCGAGGGATTCCTCAAGAAATAGTTTGATAGGATATCTTGATCCATCATCTCTATTTTATTGCACAATGGGGGGGCACTTGGGATGGAAAGAGTGGTTGTCCTCAAGAGAAACTAGCTCAAGACCCAACTCTCTATACCCTAACCTTGTCAGGGACATGCACTAAGAAACGACAAGGAGTAGACTGCTATAATACCACTAATCTAGATTATGTCAAGAACAAAATGAAAGAAAATATATAACAAGGAAACACATATAGATGTTGCAAGAAACATAGTAATACAATTAAACTCGGATTCTATTAGTGGTTGTATGGAATACAAAAGACTATAAAAATTCAAAGCACACAAGCTAGCTAGAATGGTGGTATCTTATCTCTGGAGATAGATATTTGTCGACTATGCTCATTCGCAAGATGTTAATTACAAAGAGGCCAAAAATACCTTTTAACATAAAGCATCAGTGAGAAAACCCTAACCCCAGAAGATGAAACACCAAAAGGTTTGTGGGCCCCGATGTGTTTAGTTGATATGTCAACTCCCTAGGGGCGCAACTTTTGCATATGATCTTCATTTGGGGTGCTTGGTACCTCATCAAGAAGGTCTATCCGAGGAGTGAATTTTTTCATTCGACCTAGAATCTAGCTTCGACTACATTCTAGGTGCCACTGAGCCAAAAAAACGTTGTTTAGGGTGTCAAAATGACCCTGGAAGTTTGGGACCCGAAAAGCCACAGAAAAACTGCCAAGACATGGAACCATTCTAAATTAGTGGAACAGATTGGTGGCCACCATTATCCACCTGGATAATTATTGCTATGTATTTTCCATACACTAATTTCAAGGGTGTTTGACCAGTCAAATTTTTGTATGCTATTATGTATTCCCATAAGATTGTTGGTAATTTATCATGCCAATATAACTATCTATATTGTACATTTTTGTTAATCCTTTCACTAATATTGTATCAAATTATTCAATGTCTCCATTAGCTTATGTATGACGAGGTGAAATACTTCAATGATCTATCATTAATTCAAACAACGGGACCTTAATAGTGTTATTTATGAAATGAGTTCCTTGGTTGCTTATGACAGTGAGAGGGCATCCAAAACTAGGAATGATGTTTTCATAAATAATATTTTTTTCTTGATTTTTGAAGTGAAAAATTTTACTCTCATTGGAGTATACTTCTGCACATTTTCTAAATATTAAGTTGAAGTGATGATTTTTTTTTCTCAAGTTCTCCTTCCTCATATAACAAATGGTCCTACAAAGTTGATTGCCTAGATTTCAAATGGTAGGATTCGTATAATGGAACTCAAAGCATTTCATGTCTCTATAAAGGTCATCCAATTAATTTGTAATTGTCACATTTATCCACACTATCTATGCATTATTTATGTAAATTTAGCCACCATAGACCATCTTGAAGGATTTTATTTGTCATGGTGTTGGCATAAAAGTGTCCACTTGATGGTCCTACATGTGTCTCTTCTATGATTTATTCTATTTCATATTCCAATAAATATATTCTCAATGCATCATCTGGTTCAAGCTTGTACATGCATCCATCAATCATAGCAAGAAACAATCATTTTCAGGATCTTTCTTATATCTACTTTATGAGTATTTCTTCTAGATCCTTCCCATCACTCAAAAATTGTTTTATATATTCTAATTCATGAGAAATAACTACTACTTTGAACAAGTGGTATATGATAAGTCTTCTTCAATTACTTCTTCTCCAGTTTCAATTTTGAATGGGTGGTCTAGACCAACATTTGTTTTTTGTAACATAATCATAAACATAATGACACCATCAAATAATTTGTTTGTTTCCTATGTGAAAATATTTTCTTTCAGCAACCATTTCTTCACATACACTCAACTCCTCCTCGACCTCTACAACATTATTGAAAGAATATTTTCACACATTTTTGTCTTCAATGTACTTCGATTGATTCTCTTATTCATATTGTTCATTAACTGGAAATGTATAAGAAGGGATATATTGCAATTAAATATCCAGAAAGGATGTAAAACCTTCATTTCTTGAAGAAGGAGATGGATATTCTTTTTCCAAACCCGTGATTACAATTTTTGTTATCTCCACCAAACCATTAACTGGAATTAGACAAGTGAAAATGGGTTATTTCTTCAACTGAATAGTCAATTGGATGTAAATCAATAACCTTGTCATGTCTACAAGCCAAGCCCTTAGCTCAAAGACCTGGATATCTCCAAATCACCTCCATTTTCCCTCCAAAAATCAGGAAAAAAAAATAGAAAAAAGCAATGTCATGTAATAAACTTTGTCATTGTATCCATTATATATTATGTTATCAGGAACATGCACAACTAGGAATTCTCCATGGGATATACAATTATACTACTAAAATACATGAGGAATAGGAATTGCCTTTGGCTCCAAACATGCTTTTGTGCAGCTTCAAGTCAGCAACATGCAATGCCTCCTCCATTGATTTCCATTTCGGTGTGACTTACTGTTAAGCCTTAATATTGGCTCATTACCCCTTAATTGGGGTATATTATATTAGTAATGTTAATTTATTTATGTCGGCTTTAGGCCATTATTTGTAATTATACCTCCTAGTCTCCTATATATACCAAGGAGACATTT
>JZKD02S1810250.1:1333514-1354316 GCA_000966675.3 Picea glauca | reverse complement strand
TGAATATATTGTGATCTCCATGTGTTGATGAATCTTGTATGCACTTAATAACTCAATAAATTAGTAGTAGTTAGTGATTCCAAGAAAGAATTTGGCTTGGGATCATTACAAATTCATATGAAAATGGCATGGGGAATGAGTAATTCCATTATTACCCTATGAAATCCTATGAAATCAACACATACTCATAATATTTTGGGATTTTTTTTCTTCAGCTGAACCACCATGGGGCTGGCTCACTCCAATTTGTCAATTAAATATATGATGCCTACTACTAACATGTTGCCAAGTTCTCACTTAACAAGATCTTTGTATTTGGGAGGAAGTTTATAAGGTATCTTTTTGGTAGGTTTGGCTTCTATAATTAAGTTGATTTTTGTCTCTCCCATTTCTACATATTGTCATTTTAAGTTATTAAAATAATCTCTAGTGAACACATCTTTATATTCTCTCAGTAAGCTAACTATTTCGTTTGTTTTCCTTTCCAACCAATAATATCCAATTTGTGTCATTTTAGGTTGATCATCATTCAAAATTGTGTCACTTTGTTTTTATTTCCACATTCACCCACTCAAGTGATTTTGATTCATCTAAATCTATTTCTCCTTCTTTGAACTTTTTATAGGATTATTGGAAGCCAATCTTGTCTTCTTCCTCAACTAGTACTATTTCTTTTGTTTTCTTTACTTTATACACTATCTTTAAAGGATTTTTGGCTTCTCATACTCCTACTTCCATTTGAAGCTCTTGCTAGTTGAATTTTCATTTTATAATTGAATTCTATTATGTATAAACATTTCTACATCGACTACTTAAATTTTATTACAAATCAATATGGATGCTTATTCCATTTTTGTCTTCTCTTTTTCTAACGTATTTTCATCACTAGGCCTTTACATAAACTCTTTCATTGTTTGATTTGAAGGATCTAGTTGGTCTGCTACTCATCTAGATATGTATTTTGTTTTGATTTAAATCCATCCAATGCCAAGTATCTCGTTTTTTATTATTATTTTGAGTTTACAACATTTATTTTCCAATTCATCCAATTTATTTGGAAATAAATGTGGCTAGTTTCTTTCATCCAGTATCCCTCTTTCTTCCTTTTTTTTTCATGTTATTCTATGTGTTCTTTTGTTGAGTGGCTTGGTCAAAATTTAGCAATTTTGACCACTGCTAATATTAATTTTCCTCTAAACCTTTTAATGAAGAAGGATGATGTTGTTATCTAATTATGTAGTTGGTGGGTGTGGGCACTTCACCAACAATTATCCTATCTAGTTGAAGTCTCCATGAGGCTTTGAAACCTACCTTTTTCTTCCATGCTATTTGTGATTCATAAACTTCCATAGATATTCCATTGGAACAATTCATTACAATAGATCCTGTAATATTCTAAAATATTAGATTATGAAAATTATTTCCTTAGATCCTAGATTAATTGTTACTAGCATAGTACATGAATTTATGAAATAACTAAAATTTGAAATGAAAGAACAAGCAAATAAACATGTTTGAAAAAATGGGGTATTCCATCAAAGGACAAACACCTTCAATAACCACTCACACAACCATATCAAATATCAACACATTGATGTTTTTACGTGGTTAAAACCCTCAAAGATGGAAACACTCCACGGTCCCAACCAATGTGGCATTTTTTATTTTTTTACAAGAGTGTTTCTCACAATCGATCATCAAAAAATGACCCTCCATGGCCTTTAAATAGAGATCATGGAACAATCGGGCGTTAAACCACAAATCAATGTAGTCATTGAGATCAAGGAGAATATGAGTCATCATATCACTCTATGTCTAGAACATATCGTGATCGTCAAATTACATAATTACAAATGCATACTAAAGAAACACAATTTTACCTAAAGATACATTAAACCAAGTTGATATTAACTAACACATAAGTGTCTAAATATCCTAACATCCCCCCTTAAGAACAACTTGGGATAGAATTGAATGATTTAAAAAGGATACAAAATAGGAGAAGGAAGGAAACATTAGAGCCTATCCCCCCTTAATGAAAACTTCTTGAACTCCTCACATAGATCAACGTTTGTAAAACTTCTCTACTATAAGAGACTTTGTAAAAATGTCTGCAACTTGATCTTTTGTCGAGAAAAATGAGAACTTCAATAACTTGACATGAATGAGCTTTATGATGAATTTCATGCGTATCTTGATGTGTTTGTTTCACTGATATTGAATTGGATCTTTTGCAATCTTGATGGCACTTTGATTTTCTCACCAGAGGGTGGTCAGATGTTGTTTCTAGAATCCAAACTCTAAAAGGATATGTCAAAGCCACAAGGATTCTTGACTTGTATTAACCATTGTTCGATGCTCTGCTTCTACAGAGGAAAGAGAAAGATAATGTTGTTCCTTATAAGCCCAAGTGACAGGTCTAGAACCAAGGCTAAAAACATAACCTACAATATAATTCCAATCATCAGGGTCACTGGGACAATATGAATCAGTAAAACCAACCAACAAAGGAGTCCCCCTGAACTGTAATGTATCCCAAAATAAATTGTACCATGGACATACCGAACTATCCTTTTTTTTTTTCTTTCTAATGGCTTTGATGGAGTGTTTTCATATACTAGGAAACAATACCAACATCAAAAGAAATATCAGGATGCATATGAGGAGGATACCAACTAATTGATGGTACAAAGTGGCATTGACTTTGGGAGTATTACAAGTGGCAACAAGTTTGACTCCATACTATAAGGGAGAAGGGGCTAGTTTAGAATATTCTTTTTGAAAGCTATGAAGAAGGTCACAAGCATACTTAAACTAGGAAAGGAAAATACCTTCCTTAGTTTGGAAAATTTGGAGGCCAAGGAAATAATGCAAATACCCTAAGTCTGGCATATCAAATTTCTTTTTAAGGTTGGATTTCACATGGGTTAAAAGTTTAGGGTCATTACTAGTGAGGATAAGGGCATCAACATAAAGAACAAGGATTATGAGATGGCTTCCTACTTTCTTGATATAGACATTAGGGTGAGAATGGCATTTAGAAAAATTGGTGTCAAGAAGAAAGCTATCTATTTTTGTGTACCAAGCTCGAGGATCTTTATTAATACCATAAAGATATTTCTTAAGGTGACATACAAGGCTAGAGTCATTCTGACATAGCCAGGAGGTTGTTCCATGTATATTTATTCTTGAAAATCCCCATGCAATAAGGAGGATTTAGCATCCATTTGATGGACCTCCCATTTATGTGAGACAACAAGGGATAAAACAAGGCGGATGTAATTCATTTTGGCTATAAGGGAAAATGTTTCATTATAGTCAATTCCTTAAAATTGAGAGAAACCTTAACAACTAATTAATCCTTATGTCTTTCAACACTTCCTTCTGATGCATACTTAGTTCTATACACCCATTTACATCCGATAAATTTTCTTCCTTTCAGAAGAGGTACAAGATCTCGAGTATCATTCACCATTAAAGAATGATATACTGCATTCATTGTTGTGTCCCAATATGGATGTCCAGAAGATTATGAAGATGTGGTTGGATCAAAAGCCTATGAATTTTGAGCCAAAAGAGAAGCGGCTCACTGGAACTATGAATGTGTTCGATGTTGATTTGAAGGATCACCAACAACATCACCAATTGCTTCTCATGTTGAATGAACCCATCTGGGAAGTGGTGTTGCTGGTGCAAGTTCATATTTAATGGACACATCCAGAGGAAGGTGAGTATGATGAGGTACATTTTCATCTTCACTATCATCTTTTCACGAAGAAACTAGAATAGGAACAGAAAATGACACAAATGTCAAATATGGCTCGTAGTTCGAAGATGGTGCCAAGATATTTTCACCAAATTTAACATATCTTCTAATAATAATTTAATTGGAATTAGGTTGAAGAAGTTGGTAGCCTCTGAAATCTTTAGAATATCCAACAAAAATGAACTTCTCACTTTCAAGTTGTAATGTTTTTCTTTTCTCATCCAGAATGTGAGCCCATGTTATACTACCAAATACATGCAAGTGGCTTACATATGGCTTAATTTTAGTCCATGCTTCTTCTGATGTTATATTTTTTAGAGGCTTTGTGGGAGTGTGATTTATTAGGTAATTTGCATAGTTTATGGATTTTTCCCAATAATGAAGACTTAATCCTTTAGATTGGATAATATAGTTAGTTGTTTCCTTTAATGTGTGATTCTTTTTCTCAACAACACTATTTTTGTTGTGGTGTATATGGAACTATATGTTTCATTTGAATTCATTGTGCAATGTAGTAACTTGTAAATTTTTTGTTCACATATTCACCTCCATTTCTATTCTTAACCTTTGAAGTTGATGTTCAGATTGTTTTTCTACAAGGGCCTTGTAGGTCCAAAACATGTAAAAAACTCCACTCTTAATTTTTAATAAGTAAATCCAAGTGTATGGAGAAGTCATTAATGAAATTTAAGAAGTACTTGCACCCAGATAAAGAAGGAGAAGAAAGCATATCACACAAATCACCGTGAACACGCTGCAAAGGGGTCAAGGCATGCCAAGAGGCATGCTTGCCAAAATTGTCTCGATGATGTTTTTCGAGAACACAATCGACACAATTTCCATCTCTGCAAGAAACGAAAGGAAGACCAATCACCATGTGTTGATTACATAGTTGTTTCAATGAGTGATAGTTTATATGACCATACCACTCATGCCAAATTTTTCTCAAGTCATTGCTATGAGCAATAAAAATTGATGGAAAATATGATGACCCAAAGTTTTCAGATTTGTACAAACCAACAATGTCATTGACAATTCTAATTGCTAGGACATGCTTAGAATATTTTAAATCCTTGATTACAACTTGGTGACGTGAAAAATCCATAGTTTTACCTTCACTTGAATGAGTGATTTGATACACTGATAGAAGGTTGTAGGAAATACTTGGGACACATAATACATCATTGAAATGACCATTATCTACCTAAACTTTTCCATATCGTACAACACTAAGAGATCTATAATCGCCAACAAATATTTTTTTGGTGTTACATTCATTAAGAGAAAAAAAAATGGTTTTATACTTAGTCATATGATAAGATGTGTTGGTTTAATATTGACTAGGTTATGGATTCATTGATTAGGTCATTTTTGGTTTTATCATTAGTGGTTTACAGACCCATGGTATTTTCCCATAGTATTTTATGTGATTCTTTTCATGCCCTTGCATGGATATGAATGTATTCCCATGGATATATTCACTCCATGCATGTCTTTGCATTGCTATCTTGAATCCACACATGTATTTTCATGGCTATATCCACTCCATGCATGTATTTGCATGGATATCTCTAGGCCATGCATCTATTGTTATTGTAATATAATTCTCGTAAAGGAATTAGGGTTGTAATTAATGAAGTCTATTTAATGGTTTGAGACACTCCATTGTAAGAACCCTGAAGTGGTTGGTGTTGGCTCGGATTGGTCGATTTGTGCAAGGTTAATAGATATTTATAAAGCTATTGGTTCTCTTAATTAAGGGTTTCTAGGATAAATATTGGCTCTATGTGCATGTTTTCTTGTTGTGTTATTTCTCTCTCAGTTTTTTAACATGGTATCAGAGTAGGGAGACCTAGACTCTCCAATGAGAGTGGCTTGATGTTGAGATCCATGCTTATGAAATTGTTGGTAAAGTGAGTGACCTTTGGAAGAGATATATGCACACAAATTGAAGTGATTTTTCATAGGTTTATGAACCATGGTGAATGGAACATGGAAATGGAGCACAAGAAAAAGCACATTGAGGATGGAGTACTTGGTGAATGATTTCTTTGGCACACTATATTTGGAGTATGGAGGGATGTCGGTAAATATGATGGTAGATGATTCTTTCATGATTTTCTCAGAAATATAGTGGATCGATGTGGAGTATAGGCATAAGTGAATTAAGGAAGAAGTACTTAGTGAATCAATGTCTTGGATCATTGTATTTGGAGAAAGGAGGGATGTTGGTAAAGAAGTTGGTCCACACCATGGCATGTCCATGCATGTCTTCGCATGGTTATCTCCACTCCATGCATGTCTTTGCATGAATGTCTTGAGGCCATGCATGTCTTTGCATTGTAATCTAATTCCAGTAAATGAATTCGGGTTGTAACTGGTGAAGCCTATTTAATGGCTTGAGATAATCCATCATAAGAATCCTAGCTTGGACGATTTGTCCAAGGTTAATAGATATATATGGAGGTGTTATTTCTCCCGGTTAAATGTTTCCAAGACAAATATTCGCTCTATGTGCATGCTTTCTTGTTGTGTTATTTCTCTCTCACTTTTTTAACAAGATGCTCCATAATCAATAAGCCAGTCATTAGAAGAAGAAGTAGAAGTTGCATTTAAGGAGAAACCATAAGTAGAAAGTGCATGTCCATGAGAAGATGAGGTAGAATAAGAAGAATCAATATTGATCTTGTGTATCTTCTTTGTTTCTTCTAAGGCCTCCATCTTAATTTAGTCTCTAGATGACCATCTCACACACAAAAATTGCAATGTCCGTCAATATTCTTACTTTTAGATATTGCTTATTTTTCACCATTAGGAGTAGAAGCTAGCATAAAGAGTTTGGGACCCCTTTTTTTTTATTGTTGCGAGGATTTTTCTTCTTGGTATGCTTGGATTTATCTTTCTTCTAGGAAACTAAGGATTTGTTAGATGTACCTACAATGTTGATCACTCCAAGTTGCGAAAGCTTATCTTTCTATCTAATTAGAGAATCACAAAAGACTCAATAGTGGGTTCTTTATAAGAATCCCCTAGAGCTTCTCTAGGGCATAAAAGGTAGACACAAACACATAATATGTAGTACCAAGCTTAGAGAATAACATACATGCAACGATCATCCTTCAGATCTATTTTACAATCTTTAAGCAAAATTCTAAGTGTTTTGAACTTAGATAAATAATCTCCAACATAAAGAAAATCATTGGAAATTAAAGTCATTAACTGATTTTCAATCTGGTAGACTCAAATGACTTTATGTTTACCTCTTTATGATTTTCTAGAGCTTCATATGGTTCATCAATTCTTTGAAGGTGAAACTGTAAATGAGGAGAGATGGAAATTCTGATTAATGCAAGTGCTTTTTCATTTTGACTATCTCATTTGGTTTTCTTGTCGACATCAGTGGGGGGGTGTTCCTTTCCCAAGGTAATATAGTACAATCATTTACTTCTTAGTACATCCTCCATATGGGATTTCCATGAGAACTAGTTGGTACTAATAAGCAATGGATCACTTGGAGAAGTCATATTAATATGGATTCAAAAGATGAAATTGTTTGTCTGGATGTAAAGATCTTGACAAACAAACTTAAAGGCACAGAAAACAAACTTTGGATATGAAAGCTATGCCCTTTTAAAAAAAATATAAACAATAACCAAATATCCACGTGGAAAGTAGAAGTTGGTCCATATGATGATTCCCTTCCTTCTCTAACTTTTCTTATAAGCTTACTTGTACAAATACGTTACTTATGGAGTGACCCACTTTTATAGAATAAGTGAGAATCACTCTTATAATGAAGTTACTTTATAAATTAAATTTGCATGAAAAAATAACTTAAAAATAAAATATTAAAGTTATTGTATAGTGATTCATTTTTATAATTTAAGTAAAATGCACTTTACAATAAAATTGTAAGATAGCTCAAATTTGCATGAACTTTTTCAAAAGGTACTAAAATTGTAAGATAGTTCAAGTTTGCATGAAATTTTTCAAAAAGTAACT
The DNA here is from genome assembly GCA_000966675.3 of Picea glauca. Classification (NCBI taxonomy): domain Eukaryota; kingdom Viridiplantae; phylum Streptophyta; class Pinopsida; order Pinales; family Pinaceae; genus Picea; species Picea glauca. Next base: position 1,346,548 of record JZKD02S1810250.1, on the reverse strand, counting down.
GAAAAAAAAAAAAAAAAAAAAAGACTTGAACTAAAGACCTCTTATTAAATAAAACAACTTTCAACCAAGTGAGCTAGTGAAAAACACATAACAATTTTAATGGAGGATAGGGGTGTTGGTGTTGTTGTTGGAGCTCTGCCTCAAAGTGCATGCTTACCCAAAAATCCTTGTTTTCACATGCTCACACAAAAACAAGTGAAATTTCGAAGAAAAAAAATCAAATCTCAACAACAATGGGGTTAAATCTTGGTTATCTTACCAATAAAATGCAAGTTTTCTCTCCATTTCTAATTTTTTAAGCTCGCATACAACACAAAGCAAAGAGCATATGCAGAAAATAAAACACTTTTCACTATGTTTATGATTTGTTGAGATCGCACCAAGTGCACGACAAAGAGAATATGAAACCAAAGAGAGTATTAACCTCGAGATAAAAACAAAAATTTGAAATATTAACTCCATAATTTTTTTTAAAATGGCATATTTAGACTTTATACATCTAGATCTAATTAAAATGGTCATATATTGGGAAAAATGAAACCTTTTCAAGTGAAACAAAAAGAGTTTCTAACGGAAATAAGTGATCTGGATGCAATGGAACAATCCTCTCAGCCCAGAAATGCATGGGAATAGAAAAACCCATAAATGCGACAACATAAATTCAAGATATCGATCAACAATGAGAGAAGGTCTTCAAACGAGCTTTGATATCATGTTCGACAAAACAAGGTATACCAACACAATATTAACACCTTCAGTAACCACTCACACAACTAGATCAAATATCAACACACTGATGTTTTTATGTGGTTAAAACCCTCGAAGAGAGAAACAATCCACAACCCCAACCAACATGGCCAATTGAGGCAATATATTAACGCAAAAGAAAAATATTTTACAACAGAGTTTCTCACAATCGATCATCAAAAAATGATTCTATGTTCCCTTTAAATAGAGATCATAGACCAATAAGATGACAAGACATAGATTAATGTAGCCATTGATATCGAGGAGAATATGAGTCGTCAAATCACTTTATATATAGAACATATCATGACCATCGAATTACATAATTACAAATGCATACTAATGCATACTAAAGAAACACACTTTTACCTAAAGACACATTAGACAAATTTGATATTAATTAAACCCTAAGTGTCTAAATATCCTAACAAAACACACAATCCACAACATTGAACACAATATGTATCTTGGGAAACCCAATATGAGAGAAAACCTAGCTAGAAGGTGAGACCTATGCTCTACTCCATTTTTATCGGTTATGAAATGTAACTACAAGGAAAGAGGCACTCACTATGGCTTTTGTTTGACAATGTGGCCTAAATGGCCACTAGAGAATCTCCTACCTCCTATATTATTATCTCAAAATACCACTCCTATATTCTCAACTCAACTATGGAATAAATTTAATACTAAATAATGGAACCCTTTCTCCTCCTCATGACTTGGTATTTAACATAGCTTGATAGCCATCTAGGGTTAGGGTTTTTTCCTCCTCAACCCTCAATTAGTGATAAGGTTTTGGAACTTATAGAATATTATTGATATTCCACACATGGCTATCCCCACATTTTTTAGTAATGGGGGATAACATGACATTCACTCATACCATGGTGGTCTGTAAAGTAGGTCAACTTATGGGAGGCATAACTTTTGCATACGAGCTCCAATTGAGGTGATTTTCACATCGTTGGAATGATATTGTTCTGTAGAACAATGTAAAGAGGATATAAGCTATGATCACATATTTTTGACACCAAAAAATGTTGTTTGATGTCTCAAAATGGATCTGGAATCCTCCAAACCCCAAATCTCAAATTTGGGACCCATCACTAAAATGGGCACTACAAGACAATTCCTCTAATTTTTCCATCTGGAAAGTACCAATACAGATTAAAAATTATATAATGATCTAATATAGATCATACCTCCCCATTTTGGGAGGATTTTGGTCCTAAAAATATTTTACTAAATGAGGTGAGGAAATTTTTCCTCTACCTTCTCCTTGGAGTACCATTTTTTCTTTCTTGGAATTTGTGCTTTAAACCCTATCTACCAAAAGTCATGCTTCCTCTATCTGGTAGTTCTAGACCTCTTCTACAAAATTGTATCTTCTAACAAATTTTCTTGAGCTTATGGTTCTAAGTCCCCTATGGTAGGTAGGACAAACTCCTTAGTTTCCTTATCTAACATGGAAGGCTAATAAAGTTTCAGATTCTCCAAATTCACTACTGAGTAAATGCACATATATGGGGGTAGACTAACTCTATAGGAATTATCACCCACCTTCTCTGATACTTCAAAAGGACTATATTGAAAATCATTTATCTTCTTACCAAGACCTTATAGTGTTTCCTTATCCAACTATAACCAAACTCTATCTCCTACTCTTAATGATTTCTCAGTTCCGTGTTGATCATGCCATGCCTTCTATTTTTCCTATGATTTCTTCAATGTCTCCTATACTTGAAAATGGATTTGCCTAATATTTTCAACATATGTATCCACTTGTAATACTTATCATGTGATGTCTTCCCTCATTCCTCCTTGTTTTCCATATACAAAATCTAGGGGTGAAGGTGGTAAATACCCAAAGCAAGTTTCAAAAGGGGGCTTATTGTTAGAAGTATGGATTGCTCTATTATAAGAGTGTTCAATAATGATTAGATTTTCATCCCAGGTCTTCAGATGATTTTATTGGAACCCCTCAAAATTTGAACCAAAGTTTTGTTTCCTACTTTTTTCTTTCCATTTATCTGTGGATGGAATATTGTAGATATCTTCAATTTGTTGTCCATATTTTCCCAAATTGTAGTCCAAAATGCACTAAGAAATTTGGTATCCCTATCTAAGATGATGCTCCTTGGTATTCCAAAGTGCACACTAATATGTTCAAAGAGCATGTTTATTTCTTCTTGTCCTTTGATGGTATTTTTACAAGGCATAAGAATGCACATCTTGTCGAACCTATCAACTACCACAAAAAGATAGTCATGTCCCTTTTTGGTTGTTGGAAAATCACCCACAAAATCCATGGAAATTCTTTCCAAGGTTGAGTGGGTACATGTAAGGGATGGTATAAAAATTGCTTTCTATTAATGGGTTTGCTAGTACAACAAAGTATGCATCCTCTAATATATTGATCTACATATTGTTTCATTCTAGGACAATACACATACCTTTGTAAGTTGGCAACTATCTTTCCAACACAAAAATGTCTTGCAACCTTGGAGGTGTGAGATTCTCCGATAAGATGAAATATTTCATATTTAAGAACAAAAATATTTTCTATATTGTAGAGTAACCCATTCTAGACATGATATACATCCTTATTGTCACCTTCTTCTACACTAATTTGGCCATGTAGCTCCTGAACACCTCTTTAAAGTCCCCATCTCCTATGTATACCTATTTTTATACATCATGGGTAATGTTCTATGTGCATAAGAGTTCCCAAAGATATAATATTGGATGTGGTTCTCCTTGAAAGCATGTTTTCCAACTTATTAGTGATTCCCTTCTTATATTTCATGACTAATGAAATTGTTGAAAAAACCCCATCCACTTGTAATGTCTAGTTTGTTGAAGGTTACATTAGGCCTACTGTAGTGTCCCCCACTACTAACCCCATGAAATTTTTATGATACCCATTTAAATTAGATGAAAACAATGAGATAAATGTGTATGTATCTAGCAATAATATCTACATACATGCAATTCCATAGTAAATGCACACAACAACAAATTAATATGTGCAACATGCTGAAACATCTATGTATCTAACAACATTTTAAAATATGAATGCAACTAAAATAACATTCACATAGCAACATCGATTTACTCAAAATCATGGTGTTTATTCACAACCAATCAAGCATATGCACAACATCATATAATTTCTCAAAACGTAGAGTAACCACACAACAAATTAATCCCATAAATAAAAATAATAAATAGAGATAAAACACTTATATTTTAACCAAATGTGAAACTGACTGCAGGGGAGAGATGTTCCACTCAACCATAGAGTTTTTTCTCCAAATATCAGCAACAAATCACCCCCGAGATCAGGCTACAAATCCACAAGAAAGGGTCTCTTCTTTGTCCACTCACAGCCCAATACAACCCACAACAAGATGGCTTTTCCTACAACTATCTCATTCCTCCATCTCTCTTCCTCTCAACCTGCACAATCCAAGGAATTGGATCCCACTTCACTTCACATGGTACCCTAGGCCTTCCCACTTCCCTCCAAGGCTCCAGAATAGGTTAGCTAGGAATCTCTCTTACTAGGGACTCTAAGGATGTCAATTACAACAAGAAAAATCATAGCAACAACTCATCACTCTAGGGAAAAATATCACATAGAAAATTCACTCTACATGCCTAACAACCTACTTCTTCATGCATTTGTATCTTCAAAAATATACCACACATTCCCACTATGGTTTCCTTCAAGCTACAACACTTTTCATTTCCTACCATAGTCATTCAAATTTCCCCTTTTCCCATGCATATTGACTCTCACACTCCCCAATGTTGATTGTACTCAACCCCCATGCTCTCATAACTATGGGATGTGACTTTCAAATCAACCCTATCACAAATTTTCACATCTTCGGTGCATAATACCATACCAAGTTCACAAATCCTGCAACAATTCAAACCAACAATCGCTCATTCCCTGTAACCTACACAACCCTAGAAAGTATACCACCTTCTTTGCACTATAATATCTTAGGCTATACCACTTCCCTTCCAAATATCCAACACAGATCAGATAGGAAGTCTCTAAAATGTGGTTCCAGAAACTCCAACTATAAAAATGGGGTCTTGCACATTTATGTACAAATATACATTCAACTTTATTCAAAAATTTGTGGGTACTCCTCCCACATGGCCTCCTTGTGATCTCGTGTGGCATCTTCGGGACTATATTACATTGAACCTTTACCATGCCAATGGATTTATTCCTGATCACTTTGACTTTCCAGTCTAGGATGTGCATTGGTTCCACTTGAAATTCCCCTTCACACTCCACCTAGATCACAGTCCAATCAATCATGTGGTTAGAATTAGGCACATATTTCTTCAATAAAGATACATGAAACACATTAATAATTATCATGGATGTAGGGAATACAATCATGTATGCAATTGGACCTATCTTCTCTAAAACTTCAAATGGCCCACAATATCTTGCTGCCAATTTTGGGTAACTTCTCAATCTTAGTGAGCTCATCTTAGCTTTCACTTTTACAAACACATGCTCACCCACTTTGAATTCCCTGTATGTATTTATTTTATATGCATAACTCTTTTTCCTATCATGTTCAACCTTCGAATTCTTCCTGATGTTTACCATCTTTTCTTCCATTTCCTTTGATAATTTTGGACCAATAACTACTATATATGCTAGGTTGTCCTAGCTTATTGGTGTGTTGCATTTCCTTCCCACAAGGCTTAAACTGGGCTCACCTTCAACGATGCATGATACCCATTATTATAAGCAAACTCAATTAGATTAAGGTAATATTCCCACTTGGAAGGCTTGTCCATAACATACATTCCTAACATATCTGCAATCATCTAATTGGTCATCTTTATCTTCCCATCTAAATATGGATGATATGCTTTACCAAAATTCAAATTAGTCCCAAATCCCTTAAATAACCCCTTCCAAAAGTTAAAAGTGAACTTGGGATCTCTATTTGACACTATTTTCTTAGGCACACCATGTAGCCTAGAAATTTTGTTCATAGAAATCTCTACAATATTGGTTGTGTTATGAGTCATTTTCATTGGTATAAAATGTGTAGCCTTTGTAAGTTTGTCCACCACTACAATGATGGAATCATGCTTCCTTGTTGTTCTTGGCAACTTGGTGATGAAATATATTTTAACTACCTCCCATTTCCATTCAGGAATGGGAAATGGTTGTAATAATCCCGCTGGATGCCTGTGTTTAGTCTTCACTTTTTGACATTCCATGCACCGGGTTATGTAATCAACCACATATTTCTGCATTCTCGGCTAGAAATACTGGCTTCATACTATTGTAGTTGTATTTTGATACCATGGATGTACATGATAGGGTACATTGTGCATCTCTTTCAACACCATATTTCTCAATTTCTGAGTGTTAGGAACATAAATTTGTCCATGAACAAGAGGATTCCATCTTCTTCTATCTTGTAATATTTATATTTCTATTGTACATTATTTTGTTGTAATATTTCTTTAACTTGTGCATAATGTGGTTCTACTGTTATAGCTTCTAGAATTTAGTCTTTTAAATTTGTCCTGAACATACTAATGGCTACAAAATGCACTTCATGCACCTCATGCTGAGTGCATCAACCACTTTATTCTATTTTCCCTTGATGTGCTTGATGTTGAATTCATATTCACTGATAAATTTGGGCCATCTAATTTTTATGGCATTCATTGTGGGTTTCTCAAACAAGTGTTTTAGACCACTATGATCTGTCCTTAGGTCAAATTTTCTACCTATGAGATAGTGCCTCCACATTTTTAAGGCATGAAATATGGATATCGATTATGTGTCATGGGTAGAATAATTTCTTTCATGTTCTTTAAGTTTCCTTGAATTATAACATAGTGCATACCCATTTTACGTAATGAATTGACCAAGCCCATCCTTGCATGCATCTGCGCATACAACAAAAACTTCATCTAGATATGAAATATTTAGAATAGGTGCATTGGTCAACAATTCGTTCAAAGGTTGGAAACTTTCCTCACATTTGGTAGTACATTCAAAATTTTTTCCTTTTTACGGGTCCAAAAGTCTTGTCAAGTAGGTAAGGGAGAAAGCTCGATGGCATGTCCCAATTAGACCTACTCTCGTTTGGGGTAGCGTTTCCGACAAGTATGTGGGCTTGGTTGCCACTAAGAATTAAAAGGATAAAAAGAGGAAAGAAAATGAACTATACCCCAAAAGATCCTAATTAATTCTAAATCTAATCTAAACTAAAATAAACTAATCTATCCTAACTACTTCTAACCTATCTCAAGAGAAAAACGGATAGATGAGCACAACGAAATATAATACCAAGTAGTACCAAAAATAGTTCATGTATGCCAATGGTAGTTGATAATAATAATGCTACATATACATCAACAATTAGTTGTTAAATGCATTCATAACATCATTTCCATACTCATAAAGAAACATATGACAACATGAACATAAAGGATAAGAGTGAAGAAATAGTTCATACAAAAAAAATTCATACTACTCAGGCATAAGACAAAAGCACAAACAATAGTCTCATGTACATCTACCAACATCACAAGTTCCCAAAATGTCTCTTATTCTTCATTCATTTAGAACTAATAGTACCATCTTTCATTTACAAAGGGTAAAAGTCCTTTATTACATCTAATGAGTTCTTTTATAAGACAATAGAGAGACTATTAAGATCTAGTGATTGTTCATTTTGTTTTCCTTCATTTCTCATCTTACATTCCAAGTTTCTTATACATTTTTGGAAATAAACATGTGAACCTGACAAACAAAATCTAAAGATACTTCTGAGTGGCTATTTTTTCACCCTAAGGCAGTTAACAAATGATATTCATAATTATTTTTTATTAACTCTCCCCCTTGGCATCGTCTTCTATTCCTCATGATGTTTTTGGAATTTTCATGTTTGTAACATAACTAATATCATCCTATCTCTTTCTCCTCTGTCTCATATTTCAATCGAAATATTGTAGGTTTGATTTCGTCTCTTGTAGCTTCATTTATGACGACTTGAACACTGCATATCTTGTTCTTCAATAAATTTGGGTTCTTCTATTTTCTTTTTTTTTCTGCAAATTTTTTCCCTTATTCTATCAATTATTGTTATATGATTATGTTCTCCTCTCTTATATCTTTACAAAGAGCTATCCTAGGCTTGTTTGCATCGCCTGTAGCCCCATATATGGTTGTTTGAAGTTTGCACAGTCATTTTCCCCCAAGCTCGCAACATGTCTTTCTCTACAATTTCTAGGGTTTATATCAATTTTCATGCCAGAATACCTCTTCCATTGCATTCCTCTACTCAATACCTTTCCAACAAGGTATCATGGGCTCAATTCTGACACCTGCAACCCAAGATATGCTCATTTTAAAAAATGGTGCTCAACAACCCTTGATCATGCCTATGGGTAAATTTGGGTGGTTGATCCTTAATCACTGTAGTTTTGGAAATGTTCATGTGAAGATCATAATGATTTGTAGCCATTGATTCAGCATGGAGAATTAATCCTGACCCTTCGTTGAAGAGTGTAGTCATTAGAGAGAGTCAATACCAAGGTGGCATGGACTTCGACCATGAGGTAGACTTCGAGTCATCAACAACCATTGATCTAGATGAGCACAAGATCATGACCGTTGGTTAGGGGGGATGCCAACAAAGTGTCCAAGTGATAGAGAGAAATGGGTTTCTAATGGAGGTAAATCTGAGCTCACGGATGGAATTGATCTGTCAAAGGAGGTGCATGAGAGAATATGGATTGTTGATTCAATGGGAGGTGTCCCTTGAAATTTGAATCATTTTTCAGAGGAGGAAGGAGATTGATGTGATAGATGGGTGGTCAGGGTGATGAGGATGATAGTGTGGAAGCTAGTGTGTCTTGATTGGGGACACGTGTTATCTTTTTATTGCGTAGGACTAGAGTGGGCCTAGTTGAACATAGAGGCCTTTAGGTCATCACTTTGAATCTTACCCGTCGATTGGGCACAATGAGTAGATATCAACCATTAGTTGGAGGAGGGTTGGAGACAGAGTCATCATCGGAGTGATCAAGGGTAGGGTTTGAAGGGGCTCAAAAATGAGAATATGAACCGTAGATCAATGAGTAGGTGTGATTTAAGCTCAGTCGTAGATTTTCATGGGACCTACTTGCTCACGTGTGGAAATGAGTGTTGAGGAGGGAGGTAACCTCCAAGCAAGTGGAGGCACTGAGAGGACCAGATTAATTAAATCCCCATGTATGAGGCTCATTATATTTGTCGAAGAGGGTTTCATCTTTGGAGGATGAATCCATAAGAGTATCCAAGTGCTAGGGAGCGATGGAGCTCTAATGATAAGAAGGTTTGAGGGCGTCGTCATCAGAGGATGTGGTCAGAAGAATGGGATACCTGAAGCGGATAAATATTGATGATGAAGAGGACCTAATATTTAAACAAGGGGCCCATGGGCTAGGTCGTGGGTTCCACACTACCATCCACGTCAGATGGAACAAGTGGTAGGAAGCCACGTGGAAATGAGGTGGAAAAGGTGAATGAAGGATTTGGAACTTTGGGATGCCATAAATTTTGATATGTAACTCAAATTAAAGTATGCACTACTACATATGGGTGTAAAAAATGACATTGTACTCTGACAATGCCGAAAAAATCGGCCATACTGTGGGATGTTACTTGCATTTTTTTTTTTTTTTTTTTAATCCTCGACGATTGTTGACTATCTGAAGAAAGGGACTTTATCGTCAAATATTCGACGGTTGACCAAGTCAATTGTTCACCATATCGACGTTTGACAAAGTCAATATTTTTTCCATTAAACAATGTCTTTCTGGTCAAAAACTATTGGGAGTCTGACAAAAAAGTGATATATAATTAAAAAAGTTTGAATAATTAGATATGTTCGACATTGTTGCTATACTAGCGATGGTTTGGAAAGGTAATAGGGGATATTTTTTGGTCAGAATATGATTTTTTTTATTTTATTAATTTCAATACAAATAGTTAAACTATTGATGTTGATTTTTGAAGATAATCATCACTAAAAGTTTGGTAAGGAAAAATGTCACATAACATTCCTCCATGTGGACAAGAAAACATGAGATCTGCATTGGAGGCTTTGGGTGATCGAAAATGTTATTTCCCTTGTAAAATATGCAAGGGTTATAATATAAGAAGACTTTTAATAAAAAAAACTAAAAGACATTACTAAGAGTATGGAAACCTTGAAGGCGGCCATGAATATCGTCCCTTGGTAAGTTATTCATTATATGTCTTTATACTGCAATTTTTTTTTGTAAACGTTTATATGTTAAATGTAGAATAAAAATAATGTGTTCTTTTTTCTTTATGGATATATTCTATGTAAAAAACAAATTGAGAGTAAGTTAAGAAGAGAAGTAGACATAAGATGTAGATTTTAATTAGGGTTTAGGGTAGGGTTTAGTGGTTAAGTGGTTTAAGGTTTAGGGGTATAGGGTGTAAGGGGTTAGGGGTTAATATTTTAGCGGTTTAAGGGTTAATAAGGCTAGATTAGGGCTCAATGTTTAAGGGATTAGGGGTTAATAGGTTAGGGTTTAAGGTGGGTTTAGGGGGTTTAGGTCCAAGGGGATTTAGAGGTTAATGGGGTTTTAGGGAGTAGGGGTTAGGGGTTTAGGGTTAGGGATTAAAGGGTTAGGTTGGGTTATGGGTTAATAGTTTAGGGGCTTAAGGGATAAGGGATTATTGGTTAAGGGTTTAGGGTTGAATGGTTTAGTGGTTATGGGTTAAGGGCTTAGGAATTAGGGGTTTAAGGGCTTAGGGGGAATGGGGTTAAGGTGTTAAGGATTAAGGGGATAGGGTGTGGGGGGTTAGAGGCTAGGGATTAAAGGGTTAGGGGTTAATGGTTTAGAGGTTAGGGGTCGGTTAAGGGTTAGGGATAAGAAGGCTATATAATCTCTTGACCCCTCATAAATCATGGTCTCTAATGTTGAATTTTCACTATGTTAGTCTCAAGCATGAGGTTTATTTGAATTTTAGCATTTAATTGAACCATAGACAAATGTATCTACACCATTAACAATTTTTGCAAAAACCAAGATCACAAGAAGAAATACCATGCACAAAAACATAAAAAATATCCTGGGAAACCCTTCTCAACAAGGGAAGAAAACCCAACAATCCTTTACTATATTCTCAAGAGAAAGACATCCCTTACCATAGACCTAGCACACAAAAGAGTGCTCTAAAAAACCAATAAGGCTAGCGCCCAAGAGAGGTGTGAAATTCAGCCCTAGAATATGTACTTGCTGAATGGGGAAATCACCTTTATTTATACTAGACTATACACATCAAAAGTGGTGTCTATTGGCACAACAGGCCCAACCTCAATAACTCAGAATGTAATTAATAATTACCATATTAATTATCTTTTACATTAATTATATTTCACTTTATGGTGGGGCCGATTTGTACCCTTTACATCACAATTAGGGTTATAGGTAAATCTAACTCTTAGACAATATAGTAAGGGATATCACACACCCACTAGTGCTCAGCCACTAGGGGCACATCCACCTGTGCTCAACCACATGGATGTCCAACTCAACAGATATCTATCTCACTGAGTCTCACGGGAGAATCATCTGGACACACACTCACTAGTGCTTAGCCACTAGGGTCACATCCACCTGTGCTCAACCATAGGGACGTCCTACTCAACAGATCTCTATCTCATTGAGTCTCACATGAGAATCATCTAGAGTACCACATCATCTCAAATCTCTATCCAAAGGAGAACAATATGCCCACCACATGGGCACGTTCACCCCTCACAAGTGTACACATTGTTTCATCTCAAACGACACACCCATCTCATGGGCATCTTCCCCACACAGGGGCACACAAAGTTCCATCTCAGTCTTAGAGATGAACAACACACCCATCTCATGGGCACACCCAACTCATGGGATATCTCACAAGCTGACTCACTCAGTCTGTGTCTTGGAGGATGTCTCACAAAGTTGTAATCATCTACACTCCCTCTCAACTAGGGAGGCATTCTCCACTAGGACAAGTCTCTCACGTAAGTACTCAAACTTCGTCTTGGAAAGTGGTTTGGTGAAGATATCTACAATCTGCTCATGTGTAGGAAGGTACTACACATGTATTTCTTTCCTTTGCACCATGTCTTTGATATAATGATATTTTATCTCAATGTGTTTTGATTTATCGTGAAACACATGCTTCACAAAGATATTCACACAACTCTAGTTATTACAATGAATAATAGTAGGATCCATCTCATGATCAAATAAACATGTTAGGAGCTTGCAAATCCACACTGCTTCATGGACTGCCACACTCAATGCTATATACTCTTCTTCTGTGGTACTCAAGGTCACAAAGCTTTGTTTCCTACTGCACCAAGAAACCATGGTAGACCTGTTGACGGGTGAAATTGTCCGTCCGTCAATTGAGAGAGTGGAACCGGTCTGGGGTTGTCTAAATAACCCAAGCTGTTTGGAATGAACCACCCTGATGGGTTTAACGGCTCCGTTGGCCGCCCTAAGGTCCTAAGAAAACCAAAGAGGAAACTGACCTAAATTAACTAATCTATCTAAAACAAATAAAACTAACTAAACTAACTAAAACTAACTAAATGAAAACAACTAATACACTAATCTAATTAATACAAATTACTAAATAAACTAAAACTAATTATAAACTACTCTATCTATTCTATATACTAAATACTAATTACTATTACAATAACTCTACTAATTAACCGTCTAACTACCAGTTATAATACAGCTTATTTACAAATATATAATATACACAGTTGGCAGATTTAAATAAAACCTGTAAAACTCATGTGTTTTCTTCCCTAAGACAACAAGATATGTTTTTTGATTTTTTGTATTTTATGAAGAAGAAGTAAAACTTACTGAAATTAAACGATCTAATATATTTACTAAAATTAAACAATCTAATATAAATCTAATTAAAATTATATCTAAATTAAACTACTTAATGAAAACAACAACGAAAAGATTAACTGACCTGGAAGCGCTCCTAATTTGTCTCGTGTATGATAACTCTGAAGCTGGTCGGAGGAAGTAAACTCGCATCGGATTGATCCAAAAGCTTCTCGTAAACGATAGGTTGTGCTGCTCTTTGAGTTGTTAACAGGACAAACAAGACATAAAAAAAAATCATAACAATCTTATGATTATAAATCTCTGCAATAAGGGAAACCTGTTATGCAAAAACT
>JZKD02S1810250.1:1314017-1333015 GCA_000966675.3 Picea glauca | reverse complement strand
GTAATCCTGGGCGTAATCACTTTCGTTCCCCAAATCAAATTTAAACAATATATTTGTTGCAATATGAATCAAGCTTATAACACAGCCAAACAAAACAATGCGAATCGATTGTTTGGGTATAACAGTTATGATTCATATTTATTCGCAATTTGGTTACATATTAACAGAAGCATATTGAATGGTATTCGAATTGGTCGAAAATGAAATGGAATATAAAATCATAACAATTAACCATTATTGCCAACCATATCGTATAGAATATAACCAATTCGAATCGAGACATTGACTGTGTTCAAAATTGAAATACCAGAAACAGCCTGTGTTTAGAAAAGATATTAACAACTTCAATAAGCAACAGAGTATTAAATTCAAACCAAATTAAAACAATCAAATCCCTAACACGATCAATCRAATCAAAGCTAAATCCAATCAAAATTAAAACGATAAACGAAATTTGACTAATCAAAACAAAACTATGCATATAGTGCATGCTTATGTGTCAAAGCATATCCACGCTGCAAACAGAGCTATGAGTTTGTCATATAAACAGGTCATAGACATACCAGTGAGGTTGCTCGAGCTATGCCCATTTTGAATTGACAACCGCTATAGCCGACTCCTCATTCTTAAACAAAATATAACCTATTGTTCGTTGTTTCTTATCAGTGGATTGCAATTTAGCCTTTTGACTGGTGAGCCTTGCAACTTGATCCTCCAGAGCAGGAATTCTGGACTGTAGCATTGGCACATCAAGGTAATACCTTTCTAACCATGAGCCACACTGATCACATGGTGGAGCAGCCGGTTGAGATAGAGCAAGAGGGGGTTTTGACGAGTCACCGGGGGTTTCACAAGGAAGTTAATGCCTGGATAACTAGGGTCGTTTTTTAAGCAAGGTGGTAGGTTTTTCACAAAATCATATGCGGGTTTTGCACAAAGACCTTCCGAATAGGGATACTCACTTGCCAGGTAACATTCCACCTCTGAGTCAGAATCTTCACTCACCATGATAGGGTCAGAGTTGACAGGAATTTTCAGTTTGTTTCTTGCCATGCGAGAGATTAGTCGGGCATTCTTTTTGCCTTTGGAATTCACAATAGGTTTGGCTTTAGGACTTTTAGCCATGGGTTTAACAGTTTTGACATCCTTGGTCACAGAATGGGGTAGGTCGATAGGTGAGTCGGGTGAGGGTTTAGGTAACAGAGCACTGTAGGGTACCGGGGGTGCTGACTTGCCCTCACTCACCACAGGTTTGTCAACCTGTGGTGGGTTTGAATCTTCAAAATTATTACGAGTAAGAAAATCATTCCAACAGTCTCAGTGTAACCCCAAATGACAAACAACAATCATTTTAATCAACCCAAAGTGAAAAAGGCTGCTATCGGCCTGGTTCCGTTTGTACCTTTTAGACATTTTAAACAAACTCCTATGCAAGTAATAAGGCATATTAAGCTCATAGCCCATGAAAACCATAAGTAAACGAAGGTGATACAAGAAAAAAAAACCATATCGACCCTCGCAGGTGATAAATTGTTTGACTAACATCAGCAAATCATGCCAACGATGCTTGAGCATGTTCACGGGAAAACCCTTGTCGCAGGAGCTCACCCTTCGCGACTGGAAGAGCAGTGTCCATGGGACATCTTCCACTTTGCAATTTTTTGACCATATCTGTCCAGTGGTGGGCAGACCGGTAGCTAAGCTGAGAAATTGATCGTCAATTTCCAATTGCACATCCCCAACCTTGGCTCGGCAGCCATCAAAGGTTAATGCAAATTGCCGAGCCACGCAAGGGTTAAAGCCATCTAACTTTCGTATGAACGGGAGCCATACAAATTCCTCAATGTCACTGTAAGCACTGTCGAACATCAACAATGCCTGGCTACCATTGGGTTCAACCCTTACGACCGGAGCCATGGTGTAGGCGCATGGTAGGGTTCGGATTAAACACAACAACACACATGAGCAAAATCGTTTGGGCTAATAGCTACGAACGATGAAAGGGGAAGCAAGTTAATGTGCGCGTGCGAGGGTGGTGGGATTATCCACCGCCATGCATAGCAGTAATGACAAAGTACAACATTGTTCAATCAATCATGACATCGTTCAAACCACATTAATCGACCAACCCAATGATTAAACGGTGGATGATATACCAATGCGCCAATCTATTGTTTGAAACCATGAATGTTCAACATTAAATAAAAAAACCCAAATGTTTAACCAACGCGCCATTGCATAATGTGTAATCAAACATTTATAAACATTGTGACCAATGATTTCATAAAATCGATAAGCCCAGAGATTATAATAACAAGGATCACATTATATAAAAACCAAAATCAACCATGACCCCTATAGAATCAAATATAACCCATAAATTTACATGCTCAATGCCTTATCAATTAAATAAAAATCAAGTTGCGCAATCAAAGTAAGAATAGGCAAATGGACATAGTTCGAAAAATCATTCCAGCCACTTAATAACAAACCAAAGGTAAGTGCCTTTCAGAATATCAATGAGAATATCATGACAGTTTGAATAACGATGGAGGATTTTTCACGCTTATAGTTGTGAAAACTAAATCAAAACCAATTTGCAAGTGTCGCAAGAAATGAAAATATCGTCTATTTGCAAAATGCGACAGAAATTTGAAGTTCAAGAGACATAGGTGTAGGCAACTTATAGGGTAATGAAAAAAAATTGAATTGGCTTCCAACAAGACCCCAAGGTAAAACAACAACCGAATGTGCTCTTCCAGTCCATTATGCTCCCTGCCCAATCTGCATCGGCATATCCCTGCAAACTCAAGTCTACATTGGAGGCATATCTCAAGCCATATGCAACTATGCCTTATAGATATCTCAATACATGCTTCGCCATTATCTAATGAGTTTGTCTTGAATGACTCATGAATTGACTAAGTACATTCACTGCATAGCATATATCAGGTCTAGTGTTAACTAAATACATCAATGATCCAATCAATTGTCACTACAAATATGGATCAATCTCGCCTGAATTAGTAGAAGCATCATTCATTTTCTTTAAATCCATCACCATCGGTATAGGCATGGATTTTCACTCTATCATACCAAACTTATTCATTATCTCCACTATATATTTTCCTTGACTCAGGAAAATCTCATCAGTCCTCTACCATACTTTTAGTCCCAAGAATTAGTGCATCATGCCCAGATCCTTCATCTCAAATTTAGAATTCAATGTTTGTTTGCATTCAACAATAAGTCTTTTTGAACCAGTGAGGAATAATTTTTCCACATATAGGACCAATATTAAGCACTCATTACCAATAATATGATAATATAGGTTTGGATCAGCAGTACTCTTGTTGAAGCCCAAAATCATAAATAATCCATCCATTTTCTCATACCAAGCACGAGGTGCTTGCTTTAGTCCATACAGGGCTTTCTTCAACCTACACACATGAGATTTCTCGTCGTGTACCACGAATCCTTCTGGCTGCTTGATATAAACTTATTCCTCAATCTCACCATTGAGAAAGATTGTCTTTGCATCCATCTGATTTGGTTTCTAACTCGTGGATGATAGTATGGATGGAAGTGTATCATGCTACTGGAGAAAATGTCTCATCATAGTCAACTCCCTCTGCTTGTGAGAATCCTATGGCTACAAATCTCGCTTTGTATTTCTCAACACTTCCATTAGTTTCATGCTTGATCTTATAGATCCAATTAGAAGTCACTACAGACTTCCCTTCTAGTCTCGAAACAATATCCCATACATCATTCTTCAAGATGGACTGATACTCTTATATCATGGCATATGTCCATACCTGTTGACCTGTTGTTTCTCCATGACAAGAAGGCTCTGTATTAATGATGTGGCTCATGGCTGAAAAATAGCTTGAAAACTATTTGGTCTATTTCTCTCTCGGAATGTTTCTTGAGGAGCTGCATGTCTCTCTTCCTCTTGCATTTTTTTTGAGCCCGGGCATGCCTTTTTATGGCCTACGATAATGTCTCTGGGGATATCAATTGGAACAACTTGATCAACTTGAATAATGGTTGACTCCCTCTGAAATATTGAAGGGGAGAAGGTAATGTCTCACTGTCAATCTCCATCTGAGATTCTTTGGATCTTTGAAAGGCTATATCTTCTTCAAAGATAACATCTCTACTTATCTCAATCTGTCTCTGACCAGGTCTATAGATTTGATATTCCTTCGAAGATTCACTGTATCCCATAAATGTACCCTTTCTCCCTGAAGGGTCTAGCTTGGATCTCTTTTCTTTGGGTACATGAAAATATACTAGGCATCCAAATATCATGAAGTGTCCAATCTCAGGCTTCACTCTGATGAAGGCTTATTTGGGAGTTATGTTTTTCAAAATCTGGTGAGGAGTCTTATTCTGAACATATATTGTTTTCATGCAAGCTTATGCCCATAGATTCATAGGTAGACTCTGATCATGTATCATCTCTTTGGTTTACTCGATGATGGTTCTAATCTTCCTCCTTCTCAAATGGTCTTGACTCCCTCTGATTCAAGTGACTCCCTCTAAAGTATGAAGGATAAACATCTTTCTTTGTTGTTAACTTTCCTGGAACAAGAAAACAAACGAAAGGAAACAAGACAAGAATATCTCCTAGAGGATAATAATGAGTACATATCTAGAATCAAAGCAATTTAAGGATTTTTGTCATAGCTACAATGCCTACTTGTAATGTTGCAAACTTAGAAATGTAGGTTAGACGCATGATAATTAAAAAAATCAAACCTAGAGTCTTCACTTCTAATGTGTTTTTCCTCTGAATGCACTGAGATCCCTCTAGATCCATGATTGCAGTGAAGGTTCCTTCCTCCTGCAAGTAGCCTCATGAAAATGATACAAATAATATATACAAGTGCATACCTGAGAATGCTGATATGATTTCTCCAATGGCACCTAAATGATCTCTGATCTCTGACATCTTCATGAAGAAGATAGAAATGGTGTCACCCTTTTGTCATGTTGATATTTTGAAGTTGGCCCTTCAATGTAAGAGCTTGAGTAGATGATTATCTTCCTTTCCTTAACGTTATCTTCCTTCCTTTCTTCCTTCTCTTCATCGATAGTTGTCTCTAGTAGAGCCTTTTTTTTTATATCACCCACAACAGATCTTACTCTTCAAGAGTGATTTGAAGTCTTGACTTCCAAAAACTGAAGTTGCTTTATCCATCAAGCCTACATTCCACCAAGGTTATGTTCATCATATTTTAGATTCGTCAAAAACCCTTACCAACTGGGCTAGAAAACCTAACGACTAGGCTAGGCTAGCAACGTTATATTTTGTTGGACTTATGACTGCCAACAATAAGCCTTGAAAGTCAGAAGAACACTGGTGAGCTGAAAAGATCCTTCAATGAGTTGCAGAAACCCTAAATCTGAATTTTCTGCAGAAAATTGTGAAACCCTAGAAACCTTAGGGCCAAAAATCCAAAATGCTTGGAAATACAATATGAAGCTTGTTGGAGGTGCGCTGAAGGATGTTGTACACTCCTTTACAATTTTTATCCCCAACGTCCAAGTTTAAGGTGTTGAAACACCCAAAAAAAAAGAGGGTCGTACGAATTTTCTGGAAACCCTAGGAGGGTCGTACAATTCTACAGAAGTGAGAGGATGGCTCGCTTGAAGCTTGTGCAATGGGTTCTTCAAGACCTATGCTCTGATACCATGTTGAATTTTCACTATATTGTCTCAATCATGAGGTTTATTTCAATTTTATCATTTACTTGAACCATAGACAAATGTAGCTACATTGTTAACAATCGATGCAATAACCAAGATCACAAGAAGAAATACCATGCACAACAACACAAGAAATATCATGGGAAACCCTTATCAACAAGGGAAGAAAACCCAACAATCCTTTGCTATATTATAAAGAGAAATACCTCCCACACCATAGACCTAGCACACAAAGGGTTCTCTCAAAAACCAAGAAGGCTAGCACCCAAGAGGGGTGCACACTTCAGCCCTAGAATATGTACTTGCTGAAATTTCCAAAATCACATGTGTATTGTGTTTCCTCAATGGGGAAATCATCTTTATTTATACTAGACTGTGCACATAAAAATTGGTGTCTATTGGCACAACAAGGTCAACATCAATAACTTAGAATATAATTAATAATTACCATATTAATTATCTTTTACATTAATTATCTTTCACTTTATGGTGGGGCCGACCTATACCATTTACATCACAATTAGGTTACAGGTAAATCTAACTCTTAGACAATATAGCAAGGGATATCACACACCCACTAGTGCTCAGCCACTAGGGGCACATCCATCTGTGCTCATCCACAAGGATGTCCAACTCAACATATATCTATCTCACTAAGTCTCACAGGAGAATTATCTGGACACACACTCACTAGTGCTTAGCCACTAGGGTCACGTCCACCTGTGCTCAGCCACAGGGACATCCTACTCAACATATCTCTATCTCACTGAGTCTCACAAGAGAATCATCTAGAGTACCACATCATCTCAACTCTCTACACAAAGGAGAACAATACACCCATCACATGGGCACCTTAACCCCTCACAGGGGTACACATCATTTAATCTCAAACGACACACCCATCTTCTAGGCATCCTCCCAACACAGGGGTACACAATATTCCATCTCAATATTAGAAAGGAATGAAACAACCATCTCATGGGCACACCCAACATGACAACTCACTCATTCTGTGTCCTGGAGGATGTCTCATGAAGCTGTAATCATCAACATCCATGTTCTGGGAAAGCTTCCATTGACTTAAAAGTCGTGGTCACCAAGTGAAATCAAGGAAGAATATGACATAATTATGAAGGAGAAATAAGACTAGGTTGTTTTTGTTGGTTGTGACTATACATTTCACAAAGTGTCTCTCTTTCTACATGTCAAGAAAAATAGCATTTTCCCTATATTTTTTCAACATATTCATAAACATATTGATAACAAGCACAAGCTTCATCATTGATTTGTTGTATTTGTTTCTCACTCTCACCTAAGTTGATTGCTCCATATAGAATACCAACTTCTACATACCCCTATCCCTTGGATGGCCAATAACATGTTAACCCCTAAACCCATAGCTCTTGACCCCTTATAAAACCCTATACCATTGAGTAACCCTATCCTTGTCCCTTAATTACCTCTTAAAACCTAACCCCTTAACCTCTAACCCCTAACCCTTGCATTCTGAATGTGTTAACCCCTAATCCCTCAACTCTCAACCCCTTATAAATTAAACCATGAAATCCAAGTTGGGTTGGGGGAAGTTTCCATCCACTTAACACTTGTGGTATCCAAGTCAAATCAAGAAAGAATATGACATAATGATGAAGGCAAAATAATAATATGTTGTTTTTGTTGGTTGTGACTATATATCTCACAAAGTGTCTCTCTTTCTACATGTCAAGAAAAGTAACATGTTTCCTATATTTTTTCAACATATTCATAAACATCTTGATAAATTGCACAAGATGCATTATTGATTTGTTGTCTTTGTTTCTCGTTCTCATCAGCTAAGTTGGTTGCTCCATATAAAATACCAACTCCTAAGTACCCCTGACCCTTGGACGGACAATAACATGTTAACCCCTAATCCCTAAGCCCTTGACCCCTTATAAACCCCTAAATCATTAAGTACCCCTATCATTGACCCCTAATTACCCCAGCTTTAACCGTAACCCGTAACCCTTGGACCACTAATGTGTTAACCCCTAATCCCTTAGCTCTCAACCCCTTATAAATTCAACCATGGTCTCCAATTTGTGCCGGGAAAATTTTCCATCCACTTAAAACTTGTGGTCTCCAAGTGAAATCAAGAAAGAATATGACATAATGATGAAGTCGAAATAAGAATATGTTGTTTTTGTTGGTTGTGACTCTATATCTCACAAAGTGTCTCTCTTTCTACATGTCAATAAAACTAACAATTTTCCTATATTTTTTCAACATATTCATAAACATATTGATAAATTGCACAAGCTTCATCATTGATTTTTTGTCTTTGTTTCTCTCTCTCACCTAAGATATCTGTGTCTTTATGTTTGTTGTCTTTGTTTTCCTATATTATATTTGTAAACATTTGTATCATTTTATATTTTTTTATATAAACTAATATTACTTGATTGTTTGTAATTATAAAGGAACGACGCCTTAGGGCATTTCCAGTGGAGGAAGATGTGGTTGTACAAGTGTTTTCTCAGAAACATGGAATGAATATTGAAGATCAATTTAATGATCTTATGGAAGAAGATGATGGTGCTAATAACACAGTTGAAGAAGAAGGGACAAATATATTGATCCAGGAGACATTTAATAATGTTGGAATGGATGATGATGCCGACCGACTTGATAGTGTTTTTGATATACTTGTACTCGAGAAGGAAATACAACCTCGTTATGAAGGCTCCAAAACAAGTATTCTCTCTGCTATATTGTTGTTGTTGAACTTAAAGGTTATGAATGGTTTTTCAGACACTTGTGTCACACAACTCCTAAGGTATGTAATACATTTTGTCACATTTAGTACGTGATGATAAAGGTTTTATTTTTTCCTCCATTTTTATTGTTATTTGATCATCTATAAAATTTGGATGTAATATGTACGATTAATATTCTTTACATTAACCAACATTAATTCTTTATGTTGTAGATTGTTAGGTGAACTTTTGTTACCACCGTCAATTTTTTTATGTCGCACATACCAAGATTTACATGCCATTATGAAAGATATTGGAATGGAGTATCAATTTATTCATGCATGTCCTCATGATCATATTATATATTATGGAGAACATGCGTCGAAAGAAGAATGCCTAAAATGTCAAATTAGTAGATATTGAACCGATCAAGTAACAAAAAAGGTGCCTCTCAAGGTTCTTTGTTATGTTCCCATAATTCCACGTTTGAGGCGATTCTTCAGGTGCAAAATCATAGCACAGTTTATGGATTACCATGAAAAGTACAAAATTTAAGATGGTGTTCTTCGAATGCCTACAGATGGATCTACATTTAATAAGATAGAGAAAATATGGCCACATTTTAAAGTCGAACCTCGTAATCTTAGGCTTTCATTGGTAGTTGACAGTGTCAATCCATTTGGAGAGCTTGAATATACTTATTCGGTGTGGCCTATTTTTGTTATCAAAAATAACATTCCTCCATGGATTTCAATAAAGAGGGAGCACATAATGTTGGCAATGATTGTTCCAGGTATTTTTTTAGAATAATTTTTTTTTAATGCGGCAAAATCTCATTTGTCTTTCTTGTTTCATAATTATGTCTTATATGTTCAATTATGTCTTATAATTAAGTTTGATATTTTTTTTGCTTACTCATATATGTAGTAATTATGTATTGTATGTTCAATCAATTAGGTAAGTACAAAGTCAAATATATGAATGTATTTATCGAGCATCTTTTCGATGAGTTACTAGAGTTATGGAAGGGCATCACTATGTATGATATGTATAGACCATTATGTGCACAAGGCGAATTCCAATTCGATGCAATGCTTGTATGGAAAATTCATGATGCCCCAGGGCTAAGACATTTATGTGGTATGTTATAATGTTACACTGCACTTTACTAGTGTTTAATTTTATAAAGTTCATATCATGCATGTTTTTTTATATAATCCCTTCATTAAACATACTTCGAATAATTGATACAAAATTCAATCCATATCTTGCATGTATTCAAACAAAGGGTAAATTTGCATGTCTATTTTGTGGTCCTAAGATGAAATATCGTCATTCAAGACTCTCTAAGAACCATAGGTATCAAAGTACCAAAAAACATATTTTCAATGGGAAAGAAGAGACTAGATTAAAACCACAGAGAATGACACCTCATCTATGGCAGTTGCAATACCATTGCTTCATAAGGGGGGAGGAATGATCCAGGTGGACATTGGTGGCTTCCCACCTATTCCACTAGCTCAAAATTACCATTTTCCATCTTGTCAGTTTTTCTACAATTTTTTGGGTCCCAAACTTCCAGGGTCATTTTGAGGCCCGAAACGATTTTTTTTTGTCTCGACAACACCTATTATGTACTTGAAGGAAGATGCTAGGTCGAATGGAATGTGTTTTCCTCAACTAGAAATTTCCAACGAGGTATCAAGCACCCCAAATGGATTCCGTATGCAAAATTTCCGCCCTCGGGAAGTTGACATATCAACTGGGGCATAGGGGCCCACAAACCTTTTGATGTTTCATCTCCCAGGGTTAGGGTTTTGGATGTTTAGGGTTTTCTCATTTATTTTGTGGTCTTGAATGGCGACATTTCATCTTAGGACCACAAAATAGAGATGCAAATTTACCCTTTGTTTGAAGACATGCAAGAGATGGATTGAATTTTGTATCAATTATTCGAAGTATGTTTAATGAAGGGATTATATAAAAAAACATGCATGATATGAACTTTATAAAATTAAACACTATTAAAGTGCAGTGTAACGTTATAACATACCACATAAATGTCTTAGCCCTGGGGCATCATGAATTTTCCATACAAGCATTGCATCGAATTGAAATTCGCCTTGTGCACATAATGGTCTATACATATCATACATAGTGATGCCCTTCCATAACTCTAGTAACTCATCGAAAAGAGGCTCAATAAATACATTCATATCTTTGACTTTGTACTTACCTAATTGATTGAACATACAATACATAATTACTACATATATGAGTAAGCAAAAAAAATATCAAACTTAATTATAAGACATAATTGAACATATAAGACATAATTATGAAACAAGAAAGACAAATGAGATTTTTCCGCACTTCCTCCCTAAGAACCATAGGTATCAGAGTACCGAAAAACATATTTTCAATGGGAAAGAAGAGATTGGATTAAAACCACAGAGAATGACACCTCATCTATGGCAGTTACAATACCATTGCTTCATAAGGGGGGAGGAATGATCCAGATGGGCATTGGTGGCTTCCCACCTATTCCACTAGCTCAAAATTACCATTTTCCATCTTGTCAGTTTTTCTACAATTTTTTGGGTCCCAAACTTCCGGGGTCATTTTGAGCCCTGAAACGATGTTTTTTTGGCTTGACAACACCTATTATGTACTTGAAGGCATATGCTAGGTCGAATGGAATGTGTTTTCCTCACCTAGAAATTTCCAACGAGGTATCAAGCACCCCAAATGGAGTTCGTATGCAAAATTTCCACCCTCGGGAAGCTGACGTATCAACTACCCCCATAGGGGCCCACAAACCTTTTGATGTTTCATCTCCCAGGGTTAGGGTTTTGTATGTTTAGGGTTTTCTCATTTATTCTTTATGTTAAAAGGACTGTGAAGCCTCATTGTAATCATCTTCTTGTTAATGAGCATATCTGACACATCTCTTCTCATAGATAAGCTACCACCATTCTAGATAGCTTCTGTGCTTTTGCATTTTATAGTCTTTGTATTTTCAGAAATTCATTAATAGAATCTGGATTTTATTGTATTATTGTGTTCCTTTCCATATCTCTATGTATTTCCTTGTTATTTCTCTGTTATATTTCTCCCTTCATATCATTCTCAAAATAATCTAGATAAGAGGTCGTAGTAGATAAAGTGGCAAGTATTGAAGAACATCCGGTCTTGAAAGCTTTTGAAGATGTTTTTAGGGAAAATCCAGGATTGCCACCAAAGAAAAATATTGATTTGGTGTCATGAGATACCCTAGTGTCCAAGATGCCTTACAGAATGGGCACACCAGAATTGAAAGAGTTACAGATGCAACTTGAATAACTTTTGAAGAAGGGGTATATACGCCAAAGTGTGGCACCTTGGGGAGCCCCAGTTCTTTTTTTGAAGAAGAAGGATGGAACCTTATGGATATGTATTGATTTCAGATAGTTGAATAAGGTCACCATAAAGAACAAATATCATTTTCCAAGGATTGGTGATTTATTTGATCAACTGAAGGGTGCAAGGATCTTTTTCAATATCGACTTGAGATCGGGTTATCATCAAGTGAGGATAAAAGAAGAGGACATTAGCAAGACAACATTTAGAAAAATATACAAGCATTATGAATTCATAGTAGTGCCATTTGGGCTGTCAAATGCCCTAGCTATTTTCATGTGCCTAATGAATGGAGTGTTAAGGGAATACCTTGACACATTTGTAATTGTGTTCCTGGATGATATACTCATCTACTTAAGGAAAAAAGAAGAGCATGGACAACATTTGATAATGGTGTTGCAAGTTTTGAGAGAGCATAACGTGTATGCCAAGTTAAGTAAGTGCATATTTTATCAAAAGAAGATTCACTACTTGGGGCATACTATTTCAGCAGATGGGATAGTAGTTGATCCAGAGAAAATAGAGGCTATTAGAATATGGTTAGCACCAAGAAATGTCATAGAGGTCAGATATTCCATGGGTCTTGTGGGTTATTTTTGAAGATTCATAAAGGGATTTTCAATGATTGCAATCCAAATCATTTATATGCAAAAGAAGGGAGTGAAATTTGAATGGACTCCCAAATGTGAAGAAAGGTTTAAATAGTTGAAGGATATTTTGAAAAGTGCACTAATATTAAAGATTGCAAATTTGGATGAATATTTTGTGGTATGTATTGATGTGTGCAAGGAAGGGATCGGTGGAGTCCTCATTCAAAAGGATCACGTGCTGTGTTATGAGTCTAGAAAACTAAAAAATCATGTTACACATGACTTGGAATTAGAAACCATTGTACATCCACTAAAAATGCGGAGACATTACCTCATGGGTTAAAAATTTGAGTTAAGAACATACCAATGTGGACCAAAGCATTTGTTTGGACAACCAACATTAAATTCCATACAAACTAGATGGTTGGAATTTCTGAGTGAGTATGGATTTGAAATTAAGCATATAAAAGGCAAGGAAAATCAGTTGGCTAATGCATTCAACAAAAGATATCATGAAATGCATATTTTAGCCATCAGCATGTTCAAAATAGATTTAAAAGATAAAATTATTGCACCAACAAATTTAGATCAATGATATTTAAAAATAAAAAAGACATTACACTAAGGCATCTTAAAGCACAAATTTAATTATTATGAGTTGAAAGAGGATGGAATCCTCATGTACAAAGGGAAAATGTATGTGTCAAATTCAGGAGAGCTGAAAAATATAATGTTGAGGGAAATGTACAATGTGCCATATGTTGGGCACCCAGGATATCGGAAAAAAAAAAATCAATTGTAAGAAGCCAATACTTTTGGTCGGGAATGAAGAAAGAAATGGCTAGTTACATAGTTAGGTGTCTAAATTCCAAAAGGTGAAAAAATAGCATCAACATCTAATGGGGATTTACAACCATTTCTCATTCCTGTGTGGAAATGGGAGTGGTTACAATTGATTTCACTATAAAGCTACCCAAAACAGTGAAGAACCATGACTCCATCATGGTGGTGGTGGATAAATTAACAAAATTTGCACATTTTATTCATGTGAAGACTACACACAAGGCAACAAATATTGCAGAGATTCATATGAAGGAATTTTTCAGGCTACATGGGGTTCCTAAGGAATTAGTTTCGGACATAGATCCAAATTTTACCTCTAATTTTTGCAAAGGTTTGTTCAAAGGCTATGGAACAAATTTAAATCTTAGTATTGTGTATCACCTAGAGTCAGATAGGAAAAAATAGAGGACCGACAGAATAATTGAAGAAATGCTCAAAATGTATGTGATGGACCATCCATCAAAGTGGGAAGACTGGATCGACTTAGTAGAGTTTTATTACAATAATAGGTATCAAAACTCATTAAAAATTATCCCATTTGAAGTATTGTATGGAAGGAAGTGTAACACATCGGTGAGCTAGGATAACCCAACAGACAGAGTTGTCCTTGGACCATAATTGTTAAAGGAAATGGAAGAGAAAATGACGAGGATTAGGCACAATTTAAAGGTTTCCCAGGACAGGAAGAAAATTTATGCAAACAAGAACATATTTTTCATGGATTTTAATGTGGGCGAACATGTTTTTCTAAAAGTGAAAGAAAAAAGAAGTTCGATAAGATTGGGTTGATGCCCAAAGTTGGCAACAAGATATTGTGAGCCTTTTGAAATACTAGAGAAGATAGGGCCAGTTTCATAAATGTTAGCATTTCCTACATACATGAGTGTGCATAATGTATTGCATGTATCATTATTAAATAAATATGTTCCTGACCCTAACCACATAATTGATTGGACTATGATCAACACGAAGAGAATTTTTGGGTGGAACCAGTACGCATCTTGGACTGGAAAGTCAAGGTGCTTAGGAAAAAATCCATTGGGATGGTAAAGGTTCAATGGAACTATTATTATCTTGAATCTGCAACATGGGATCATGAAGAAACTATGCAGGAGGAATACCTGTAAAGTTTTTCCAATTTTAAAGAAAATAGGAGCTAAAAATGCAAGACTCCATTTTGGACAACTAGAGTTCTGGAACCATATCTAAAAATTATTGGTCACCTGTGTTGATAACCCTAATAAAGTAACGGTGCATCTCAATGGACTGAAGACAATGAAGGGGATGCATTCCTTGGGCCAACAGGTTGAGAAGAACAAGATATTTTGGTCGGGACTGTTGTTGGAGAAGTAAACAAATTTCATAATTTTATATTTATGAATGTTATGGCGTAATTATTATATGTATTTTGGCATGGTATTGTGCACCGAGGACGGTGCACAATTTTAGAGGAGGGGGGATGTAACATCCCCACTATAATCCCAAGTTTAATTAATGCACAATGTAGATATGAATATGGATATGGTCAAGCGATGTAATATGTGAATTGTGTTTTCTGATTTTAATAAATATAATGTGATACTAGTTGTTGGGAATATGGACATGGATGGGGGCTAAGTTTCCACAAGAGAAGAGAGTGTCTAAGAGGGGTCCAAGGGGGAAATTATTATGGGTATTAATGCAAACCCAAAATTCTAAATTTATTATCATTTAGGGATAACTTCTATTTATGTTTGAGTGTATGAGAGCCCAATCATTAAACTCATGTAAGAGGGTGGGTGTGAAAGTCACATCCCATGGTTATTGGAAGCATGGGGTTGAAGCAAAATCAACATTGATTTGAGTGAGCAGTCAACTATCTTAGGAAAATAGAGAAAAACTATATGGGGGAGAACAAGTAGTTTTTCACATTCATTTTTGGCATGAACAACAAGCAGGGAACAAGGAAAAGGAGCATTAAAGATAGACCAAGAGGATTGGGTGAATTCTAGAGCATGTTGGAGCATTTTTAGAGCATTCTTGAGCTAAATATTGAAGAGCCATGTTTTCAGGTCTAAAGAGTGAACTCTTGTGGGAGTCACACTAGAAAAACAATTGTTTGTTGTTGGTTGATGTAGTTTTCCTGGCAGTGAGTTCCCTTGAGTTCCCAGTAGAGAGGTTCATGGTTACCTATGCCAGAGAGACCCTAATAAATGAATGGGATGCTTGATGGAATGAGAGAAGTGAAGGGGTACATTCCTTGGGTTGGGAAGGTCAAGAGGAAGAGATTTGGAGTAAATTTAGGATAGTTGTAGGAGAATACCAATGGATTTTGATATATTGAATTGTGAATGGACTGTGAGAGGCACCCTTTTTTTTTCGATTCCTAGCTCCAACTTGGGGGTGGTTTGATGTTGATATCTGGAACAATAATTCTATGGTTGGGTGGAACGTCCTCCCCAAGTAGTTGGTTACACAAACATTTTTAAAAATATATGTGTTTATATTTTGTTTGAGTTATTTCATGAGTTTAATTTTTGTTATTATACCATGTGTATGAGAATGGTTTTATGTGTTGTTGTAGATGTTTTTTTAGCTACATTCATGTTTATTTAGAATGATGTAAATGAATTTAATTATGGGTATCAAAATCTAGTTAAATCTGTGTATAATTCGAAGCTGGTAAGCCACAAGAATTTAATTTGTGGGAAATTTTCAATTTTTATGAGTTTTTCTACAAGAAATGCTCTTCGGTTAAGTTGGGGGATGTTACAAGATGGCATTGTGAGATCTTGTGATGTTGAGTCATAAATTGTGTGTTAAAGCCTCAATGGTTTTATTTACAAATTACTTACCTTGGTCACTTATCAAGCTCCGAAGGAAACCAAATCTAGTTATAATATTATGAAAGATGAATTGAGCAATAATATCTGTAGTCCAATCCTAGGTTATTGCAACCTCTACCCACCTTGTAAAATAGTCTATGTCCGTGATGATGTTGAATGTAATGTGGGTCAGTAAATGGGATAATGAAATCAATTTCCCACTTAAAAAATGGTTATCATGCTAAAGTGGGTCGTAATGACATGTTATATTTTGTTGAGAGTTTTTTCTGTGCGTGTACACATATCACATTATTAGCATAATCTATAGCATTCACAAATGAATTCATCCACTAGATACTTGTGCTCAACACTTTTATTGTAGTAGATTTCCCCCCATAATGGCATGTTGAAACTCCATCATGACCCTAACATCACACTAAATATCTAAAACACATGTGCAATTTTTTGTCTTCATGAATTTCTAACAATCTATTGATGGTTTGTTGTTCATAGAACTAGCTATTTGTGTTGCTTCCTATCATACTCTTCTAGATATTTTCCTGACACTAAGAAAGAAGTGATGTTTTAGAAGTAATTTGGGATTGATTCAACTTTGACTAATTTTGCCTCTAATATCTCACCATTTACCCTTGGCTCTTCTTTTGTGTATATCTTTGATAAATGGCCAAGTCTCACATTCTTCATCCTTGGTTTTACCACAATAATATCAAATCAAAATTCCTAGAATAGGAGTAATCACCTATAGATAATGCATTATATCAATGACTTGTTCATGAGGTATTTCATAGTACAACAATATGTAAATAACTTGAAGTGACAACTTAGTAGATAACGTTGAAACTTATAGAGTGCATACATCATGGCTAATCCCTCACACTCAATAGTGGTATAGTTTCACTCAAACTTTTATAGTTTGGGACTAGCAAAAAATTAGGGTGGTAAACTATGCCTTCTCCCAATTGCACAAAAACACTTCTAGTGGAAAATATCAATGCATCAGCATGCATGTGAAACTCTCTCCAAATATGAAAAATCTAGAATTGACATAGACACTAACTTTTACTTCAAATTGTCAAAGATTTGATTACATTGTACATCCCATGCAAAGTAATCAAAGTTGAATGGAAATCATTCCATAATCATAGTGAGTATAGCATGATTCTTAGTGAATATTTTGTAGTACCCTATATGACCTAAGATAGAGAGCAACATATGTAGATTCTTGGGAAGTGGAAGATTGAATAACACATCAAACTTAGTACATTTCATTGGTAATTCATCATTGTAGATAATGTGTCCAAGAAAATCATCCATGTAGAAGTTACATTTCTTAATATTAAATGATAGCCACAACTACTTATAATGCTCAAACATAGTGGGGCGACAGGAGTGAGTGGGATTATATTTTCCTCGGGAGGACATATTAAGCTACTCTTTTCCTGGAATATAGGCCATGCTAATAATAACCAGGAATAGGCATATGTTATACTACAAGGATTAAAAATGGCCTATCAACAAGGAATAGATTCCATCTCAATCCTCAGGGACTCAAAAATGATCATTAATTAGTTGTGAAAGAAGACATTCCCCAAAGATATGAAGTTGGGGACAATATTCTAGAGAATTCACCTTGAGCTTAAAGCATTTCACATCTTTGTACCTAAACATATCCTCCATCACAATAATTCAATTGTTGATAGACAACAAAACTTGGCAATAAGAGACGATATAAAAACTCTTAGGGTCAATGAGCTCCTCCCTCTGAATCAAATTCCATGAAATCGCTCAAGGTTCCTAGCACAATTCATAATGGAGGATCCATAAAAGTCTCTATAGAAGGATATCCCCAAGGTGCTTGTTTGAAGGTTGGGGAGAAATCAGATACTTTGAAATTAATTCCCATGGTATTTCCATGAAGTGGCGTCCTTATGCCACATTGGGGCCCCTTTCCTCCACACACAGAGCCCCCCATTGAACTTATTCCTCTCCTCGTCCAGATAGAAGTTCCCAGACCTATTGTGCATGTCCTCGACCTTCTTTAGTTAAGTTCTAGCCAATTCCCCTAGACTTATTCTTTTCTATATTTATGTCTCTTGTACTCTTCCTCGGGGTGTCCACATCATCCTGGTTCGTTTGGACATCACCCACTCAAGATAATGATTGTACTACCTCTCCTCGTTAGTGGATTTCTACGTATGAGGGAATTTCAGGTTCAATGGATATGATAGGCATAGGTCTTGCCCTTGTGTGGTTGTTATTTCTCACACGATGGAATTTTTTATTTCTCACACGATGGAAGTTAATTTTAAGTGTAATACCCTGGCCAGTAAGGAAGACATAGAGTAATTGAATAATTTGAAATTGGTTCAAGGATTGTTGGTGGACACCCTGGAGTTGAATTGTCTGGTTGTGGCCGCAAGACTCTAAGTCATGGGTAGGAGAAGAGTAGGTGTCGTGCATTGGAGAAGAGAACCACCGGAGGAGCATAGAGAGTTGGTCCACTCCATTCAAGCTTTGAAAATCCAATTTTATGGTTTGCCTACCCAGGTGCTCTTTGTATTGGATATTTTCCTGAAGCAACATTAAGGACAATAGCGAATCCAAGATGAATTCATAGAAATTGGGTCAGAGGTTGAAGAAATGAGATTCAAACTATGTCCTCAGACTCCAACTCTCTCAGTTAAAATATTTTCAGATGTGGCTTCATCTACAAGCCCTCGGCAACCCATCCCAGACTTGAGATTGTCACCAGAGAAGGAAGAAGATGAGATAGGAAGGATGAGACGAACAAAGTTCGCTCACACAAGAATTATCCAAAATACTTGGAATATAACAAAGTAATCCATATAGGACTGTAAATAATATATAAAATATGAATAGATAAGATATGA
>JZKD02S1810250.1:1293572-1313967 GCA_000966675.3 Picea glauca | reverse complement strand
TTACCAATAGTCATGTCCTTTGAGACATGACCTTTCATTATTAATAATTATTATTTATTAACTATTATTATGTTATGAATATCTATTTATGTATATTTTATGTTCATAACAAAGGAAAGACTCCCCTAGATAATCTATCTATAGATTATCTATTTCTATATTTTTTATATTATGAATTTTCTATAGACTATATCATGGGATAAATTTTGAAATTCTGTATAAGTCTCAACTAGACACAAACTCTCTGAACTGTTTAACTAGTTATTGGCCTGTTTTTTGCAATTTTTGAAAAGGTTGTTTTTTTGGGTCTGTAAGTACTCTCCTTTTGCAAGTTTTTCTTGCAGAACTTTTAATTAAAAAATTCTCCAATTTTATTTAAAAAAACTATCAAACATAAGGAGCAACAAATCCAATTAGGCCTCCAAAAATTTGTAGATGTAGTCACAAAAAATAGTACCATTATGCATGAGAATATTGTTGACACATTCTTGATCCCAAATGGCATTACATTGTATGAAAAATACCCCCATTTAGTAGCAAAAGTGGTATTAGTCTAATGTTATTCAATGATGTGCACCTAATGATACCTTGATTTAAAACCATCGATGAAGGAGTATGTTGCATTTCTTGTAATGTTCTCAAGGATCTACTCACAAAATAATGCAAGGAAAGGACCATGAACATAAGTATCCTTAAATGAGCATAAATCCACACAAACATGAATATGTATAGTCTTTTTATTCTATATAATAAGTAGGCTTGTCCATTATGACTCCTTTGAGGAATATTTGTTGATATTATGGTAGTTGTGGGAGGTATTTACCTCCACGTGTAAACCTGACAAGAATAGAATATTATGGGAAGCAAAAAGAAACCCTAATTAGTTGGCTAATAACCCTAGAAGACAAGTCGGCTCAAGAGGAGAATTTGTATTAGGTTATTAGCCTCCAAGAAAAGAATTCGGCTAAAGGAAATATTATATACTAAGTATATAGGCACCCAGAATGAGAAGTCGGCCCAGGCAGTTTTTCAGTTTTAGTATAAATACAGGAGGACAGTCTTCATTCTGGCAGGAATTCTCAGAACTGTAGAAGAAACACTTGTGTGCAAGTTTGGAGGAGAGATACCGTTGCAGCTGCTGCAACTAGTAGATTTCGGTTTTGGCCTGGACTCTCTCTTGGTTATGGTTTGGACTCTCTGATCAGCTCTTATTACTCATGTTTGGTGTGATATCCTTGGAGAGAGGTGCACTATCTTTTTTAGGCTATCTAGCCTATGGTTTGCTTTTGGAATGATTCTTTGTCAAGGTTAAGGTGCTTGGGGGTGGCTTTGGCCTATGGTTGGGTGACAATAGTGATATTGTTTATGGTTAAATGAGCACATCCATTATATTCTAACAGGTTATGGGCCCACACCTCCTTCATTCATTCTAACCACTGGAAGGGAGCGTATCCATAAGGATACTAAGCTCATTGAAGATATGTTGCTAAGGTTTCTAGCATAAGCAGTTACTAAAGCACTGCCACTAGGGTTACTAGCAGGTGCAATTGCAGAAAACCTAATCATCTCGTTGAGGCACCTTAAGTGAAGTGATTGACCCAATTTTTGGATATACTAGTGTGCCCTAGCCTAGCGCATCTCCTGGTACTCTCAGCAAGCCAAGACGTCAAGTTTTATTTTTTGGTCAAATATAGGGTTGACCAAGTCAAAGAAACCATGACTTACTCTATGAAGTCAGAAAAAAAGTTAGATGGGGATTCTAACTTCAGAGCATGGAATACAAGGATTGACCTCATCCTTGCCAAGAATAAAGTGTTGGATATCGTGAAAGGAAAGATCGTGGAACCAGAGTTTGAAGAAGGAAAAGAGAAGGAACCGTAGAATGTTGCAGTTATGGAGAATTTTAGAGGCAGTGACATAAATGTCATGAGTATCATAGTGGACTCTATAAAATACCACTTAATACCCTACATCTCCCATCTTGACTCATCTAACAAAATGTATGATTCCCTAACAAACCTCTTCTCATTCAAAAACATTGGACAAGTAATGAGTCTGAAGAATGAGCTCTGTGACATGAAGATGAATGATGATGACAGCGTAACATCATACTTTGTGAGAATCTCTCAGTTAAGAGATAAACTACAAGCTATTGAAGATATCATTTGAGAGAAGGAATTGGTAAAAATAGTACTCAATGGTATTCCCAAGACATGGGATGCATTTTCCGCAAGCATGAAAACAAGGAAGGAGTATCCTACATTTGAAGAATTTTGGACTTGTCGTGCACAAGAAGAATCAAGGACCAGTGAAAAAGAGAAACCCCAAAAGAAATATGATGATCAATCTTTTACAGCAAGGTTCAAGAATCTCAGGAATAAAAGGAAGTTTGGCTATAGGAAGAAGCCAAATCAAGAGAAAGATATGTCAGAAATACAATGCTTTAACTGTCAAAAATATGGTCACTACAAGAATCATTGTCCCGAGCTAAAGAAAAGGAAGGAGAAATATGAAGCATCAGTTGCCGAAGAAAAGTAACCTTCAAAGAAGACTAAGCAGGATGAAACAAACTTCTTCTTCTAAGATAAGGTAACAATACTCCTCATAGTTCTTGTACATACCATGTTTTCTGTACATATCTTGCATATCTATTTCCTAAAAGATAATACGTTCCAAGAGAAACTATACCTATGGAAGAACAACAAGATAAGGCTTGCTATCACTATGACTACAAGTCAGAAAATACACATGAATGGATGAAGTACATCAACAACCCCTGGTAACAATTCATGTGGAATATATTACATAAGTAACAGTTGCAAAATAAGATGAAATCAAAATCAATCTTGAAGAAACCTAGAAGAAGTAAAGACAGAAAGAAGTCAACAATCAAGAGGAAATCGGAAAAATATTTGTGACACTTTGCAGAAGGCAATAAGGATGCAGACGGAAGCATGGACTCTCCTATATGGAGAGATTTGATTATATATTTCCAAAAGAGGAGATTGCATTCATGAAGTAAGGATTAGGAGGGAGCTAATCCTAAATTATATGATCCATTGAAGGTGATGAAGTATCTATCCATGGAAGCAACCATCAAAAAGAAACACGTGTTCAGTTTGACTTTAGAAGAAGTCTTTCTTCAAAAAGACTTAAATTATCCATGGTTTTCCATCCACATCCATGATCCTATGATGAAATAAAGTAGTGGAATCTTTAGGGCATGGAATCTATAGAAAACTCCATGGACCCGAGAGTTAAAGAGAAACATGAGGAAAAACATGAATATTCCAAGAAAGAAAAGCCAGAAAAACCATCCATTGTATCGAGAATCACAAGACTACCAGCCTAATATGAACTCACTAAAAGCAATCAAGCAAAGGAACTAGAAGTTGTGATGAATAATAGTGTATGGAAGACTTATGAATGAAAGCATCGTGAGATCCAGAACTAGAAGTTCTCCTAGATTGAGGGAGAAGAATATGATGATTGTTTGTTCTAGTAAACCAGACATACCTCTACCTGAGCCATTATATCATCTGCAATATCCATGGTTTGGAGTTTACATTAGATAAATGTAAATACTTTTCTCCAGAATAATTGAACAAATAATCATATGAAAATCAACCTCAAGGCTTTGAGGTATACCAGAAAGAGAACCTTGTATGCAGATGAAAGAAGACAACTTGGTCGAGAACCTCCAATGCATAGCAGAAGCGTGGTGAAAACTTTCTATAAATAGATATATTGTATCAGAATGGTTACTCAGAAGTCCAGGATGATGAATTACTAATCCATGACAAACTCTCATGATGACAGAAGAAGTGCCACATGGATATGTTCTAGTTTGAGTCTTTCCACGATGTTATGAGCTAGCAGGAAACAAAAGAGTTGAATTCAACAATGATATACTGTAATGATCAGAGTTATATGAAGCCTTCAGAGAAAATCAATTTTCCAGAAAGACCGAAGTACATTGATATCAAGCATTAAATTCTCCTTGATGAAGTCTAGAAAAGAGAAAGTGGTTCTCCAATATATATCTCCACAGATGAGCAGATAAGCAGACATTTTGGTAAACCCTTTGTCCAAGATGAAAGAGTTTGTGTACTCAAGATGGATCTCGTGGAGACGACTTCCTTATTGAAAAAGGAAGAGATGAATCCCAGGTTGGGAGGGAGCACTGATCTATTATTTATTTATGGACAATCATTTTTCAGTTCGAAAAATGGTCCAAGATGAGTACTTCCTTTCCATTTCAGAAAGTGGTTTGAGATTTATGACGGACAAGCATTTTCCAGTTCGGAAAATGGTCCAGATCGAACGGTCATTTTCATAATGAAAATGGTTTGATGGATTGTTGATGTACCATAGACAGTGATTCCCCTTGTGGTTAACATAGGGAATGATCTAGGAAAATCTATCTTCTCGACGGTTACTCTTAGTAGTGGTCAAGAAGATTGGTATGCCTCGCCTGATAGTCATTCTTTCGAAGCTCACAATTGTGAGTAGTTTCGAAGAATCGTTTGTTTTGGAGGTTGGTGTAGGACAATCATTTCCTTAGGAAATGTTCCAGACAGTCATTCCCTAGGGAAGATTCATTCTCTCCATGTTGCACTTTGTTTAGTGCTGGAGGAATGGCCCAGATAGGTGAATGGTCTAGTTTCAATAATCAGAGATGGGAATTCCCTAGGGTAGACTCATTCTCTCCAGGTTGCACTTTGTTTAGTGTTGAAGGAATGGCCCAAATAGGTGAATGGTCCAAGCTCATAAATTAGGATAGTCATTCTTCCTTACTTGAGAAGAATAGTCTAGATAGCTCATCATTGATGTTTTACTTTCTTAGGGCAGATGCTCTTCCAAATCTCACAGATGTGAGTGGAAGAATGGCCCAGATGATTCAATTTATATATCATAAAAATGTTTTTTTGTGCAGGTTGATGATATGATTGTTATGGAGACTGCATGTCTCCAAACAGTAGATGTATACTACTATAGTGGATGTGTTCCACTGATTGTGACTATATGTCACTGATCAAGTACTTGTGTGCTACTTGGTGTGGCAGTGTACCACTAGATTGTAGTTGTGTACTACTATGGATAGACACGGTTGTGTTCTATTGAATGAGATTGTTATGATCTCCTTGAAGACTATCAGTAGTGTTGGAAATGATTATCAGCTAGATGGATGATCAATGGACAGAGATTTCCCACATGACAAATGGTTAAGAACATTTATTCTTCTAGGACATATGTCTGGATTAGAAGAATGTATCTTGTGTCACTCTGTGGAGTGAGTGACTTATCCAGCATCATGTCTGATTACTCAGATGTAGTATGGTTCTGAGAGATGATGCAGCTGATGACACTGATAGTGATGATGGTTCTCATGATATAATCATGAGATAGTTTAGACGACTATGTTGATGCTACCAGGTGAATGGTATGTTTGTGCTCAAGACCATTACCTTCAAATACCTCCCTAGCTAGGAGGGAGTTTTGATATTATGGTAGTTGCGGTAGGTATTTACCTCCACGTGTAAAACTAATGAGAATGGAATATTCCAGGAAGCAAGAAGAAACCCTAATTAGTTGGCTAATAACCCTAGAAGACAATTCGGCTCAAGAGGACATTTTTTATTAGGTTATTAGCCTCCAAGAGAAGAAGTCGGCTAAAGGAAATATTATATACTAAGTGTATAGGCACCCAGAATGAGAAGTCGACCCAGGCAGTTTTCCAGTTTTAGTATAAATACAAGAGGTCAGTCTTCATTATGGCAGACATTCTCAGAACTGCAGAAGAAACACTTTTGCGCACTGCAGTTGGCCAGTTTGTGTGCAAGTTTGGAGGAGAGTTGTCGTTACAGCTAGCAGATTTTGGTTTTGGCCTGGACTCTCTCTTGGTTATGGTTTGGAATCTCTTATCAACTCTTGTTACTCCTATTTGGTGCGTTATCCTTGGATAGAGGTGTGTTATCTTGTTTAGGCTATCTAGCCTAGGGTTTGCTTCCAGAATCATTCTCTGTCAAGGTTAAGGTGCTCGGGGGTGGCTTCGGCCTATGGTTGGGTCACAATAATGATATCGTTTATGGTTAAATGAGCACATACATTATATTCTAACAATATTAACCCTACCATGAGCATATTTTCAACCTCCTATTTGATTTTATCTTTATAATGAGGCTTCATGCAATAGGGTATTTTATTGGCAAATTTACCTAGTTCCCTTGTAATTCCATTCATGTTTGTGAAAATCTATAGAAAAAGATTGAGAGACTCCTTTGGGGAAGTTATACCATATCTATTGTAATGGATTCATCCCAATAATCTCCCATGGTGGCCATGTTCAATGCATGTTCCATTCCAATTTTCACTTTACAAGTTTTCAAGGTATCCTTACAATACTTAGGTTCATTCGCAATTTCTTATTCTCTCACTATGTGCTTTGTTCTCAAAATTAATATGGATCAAGTATCAAATCCCTTCATACTCTTCATGATGTATCTTCACCGAAAGAGTCCTCCCACACTCGGGATGATCATGCAGCCAAATTGGTTGAATGGATCCAACCCCTCCAGCACCAGGTTCATTACAACATTCAACAAGCTAAGCAGGACACCTTCTTCAGCAAGGCAAGCAGTTCACCAAGGTTCATATTCAGAAAAATCTTCCCCATATTCCACGGGAAATTGACACAATGGGGACCATTGCTTCCTAAGGGGGGAGGAATGATCCAAGCATAAATCGGTGGCCACCCACCTCTTCCATTGGCTCAAAACATGGGTTTCCAACTTGGCAGCTTTTCTAGGGTTTTTCGGGCCCTGAAATTCTAGGGCCATTTTGAGGCCCTAAGGGAAAAAAAATTAGCTCTATAATGCATAGAGTGTAGACAAAGGAAAATTCTAGGCTGAACAAGATGTGTTTTCCTCGTCTAAACCTTTCAAACGAGCTACTTTGTGCCCCAAACAGAGATCGTATGCAAAAGTTACACCCTCGGGTATTTGATGTACCAACTACCCCCATCGGGGCCTGATCTTCTAGGGTTAGGGTCTTGGATTTTTCTTTATGTTAAAAAGGGCTTTGGAGACACATTGTAAACATCATCTTCTTGAAAATGAGAGTAGCCATCACATATCTTCTCATAGATAAGCTACCACCATTCTAGAGAGTTTATTCACTATGTATTTTTATAGTTTATGTACATTTATTTCATTAATAAAAATGTGCATTATTGTATCTCTATGTTTATTGCAATATCTTTGTGTATTTCATTGCTATATCTTGTCCTTCATTTCATTTTAAAAATAATCTGGATCGGTTCTTCCCTAATATAGATTCACTAAACCATAGATGATGTAATTATGTATCTAGGTCTTGGTCATTTTGAATTATCTATAAGTGGAATATGAGATCCCTCTACTTATAAATCACATGCACATGCTCCATACAAACATATGGCTTTGTGTGAGGTTTCTATTAACCATCTATGAAAAGAAAGTGTTTGATATTCTATGGGGTGTTAATAAAACGTGGGTCGTTTCTCACAAAGTTCAATGTTGGGAAAATTTTCTTGTGCATAGTTCCCCAATATTTTGTCTATTTGTGCATATCTTCATTTGTGTATCAATTCCTTAGGACTATGTCCAATGTGTGTATAAACTTGTGATTTCATACATATATTGGACACCCTTCTTCAATATATTATTTCTCATAGTCAACAATGTGGTTAATTGTATCAATCTCACCTAAAAAAATGAATATATTTTCCTTTTACTTCTTTTCTTCTGCTTTTCAATGTTGAACATGAATATTAGTCACATATTTGAGTTTCTCCTCTTGTTCCTCATATAGAATCACAAATATTAGGCATGTAATGAGCACAAATTATTCCCATGTCTTCAAGTTATCCTTATATATGGATTACTAACATGTAGGAGTGGCTTTCAGAGGTTATCCTATCACTGTCACCTCAATAGGATACCTCTTTCTATTTAGGGTTGATGCCCCATGGGAGACGTCCTCGATGAACTGGGGGTTTGAGAAGGAAAGGTTAAAATGTCTATGAAAATGTCCCCTCTCACAAGTCACATTGATCAAAAAAATCACAGGGTTTTAACCAAAGAAGTAGTGAAGTATCAAGATGTACCTGCCTGAAACAAAGAAACAAGAAAATATATCTTTCGCAAGTACAACTTGTTGTAAAACCATAGACTTTATCAATAAAAGAAATAGTTGATGTATAGTGAAGCAAAAAGAAATTTGTAGCAGCAAAATTTATAAGACAATAGCTTCACTATGAGTGCCTTAAAATGGCTTCAAAATGACCAAGAATAATTACTCATTAACATCAAAATACTAGCATTTTTCATAAGCAAGTAAGGCAGTGCATTAATCAACTTTTTCAATTGCTTTTAGATGTTTTTAGTGCTGCAATAGATGGTTGTAGCTTATTTTTTTAACAACAACAACTAAGTTAGTATATTAGACTATTCTAGGGTTAGGGGTAGTTAGTAGAGAGCTTAAGGTATAGGTTTTGATAGTGGTTTTTGTCCATCACTCAATAACAATTCTTAGATTAGTGCCTTTAGGGAAAAATGGAGTCTTTTAGGTAGCATGAAATATTGAAGGAAAATATGATAGTAAGAGAACTAAAGACAAGAGAGGTCAATAGTTGAAGTGTCGGTAACCCAAGGCTTCAACTACCAAACCCTAGGGGGAAAATAGCTACTAGGAAGTAGGTAACCCTAGGCCCTAGTAGTTTTCCTCCTTCTTTAGATCAAGGATTAAATAAATGATGGCTTAGATGAAGCAAAATGTGCTAGGGTGTTGCAATAGCAAGGCCCTTAGCAAAATATTGAAGAAAATCGGCTTCTTAGCAAAATCTAGTAGGTGAAAGCTATTAAGGCAAAGACAATAACATGTGCTTAGCCTCCTATGGTTTTAAGATATCAATTTCATAATATTAATGTAAATGAAATATAAACATAACTATAACCATTAAATGAAGAAGAATCACAGAAATATTACTTACATTCACCAAGAATCATCTAGAAAATACTCTAGTTGAACACTTCCACCAAGAAAATTGCCAAAATAGTCCAAAACAAGCCTCCTTCAAGAAGTACGCACTAAATTTCAGTCATGTAACCCCAAATAGGGCACAAATTTCAGACCTCACACTTGTCTGAGTGAAAGATGATGAAAAAATACAAGGGAAAATCCCTTATTTATACAGTTACAATGACCAGAATTAGGTCAAAAAGGATGGCATGGCCAATTTACATGTAATATGAAGTTTTTACATTAAATGACATAATAAAACACTAAATCAAGCAGAAAATTTGATAGCATTCCCTTTTATGGTAACATTAGGCCTTTTTAGGGCAACATTGGCGTCCAGGAGCAAAACGTTAGGCCTCCTAAGGCCTCTGGGTCAAACCACACATGCCACTTGGCACACAACTACCTCCAAAGTGTCCAAAACGTTGGGTGATGTCATGGGTCACATGGGTGACATCATGGGCCTTTCAAGGCCTACATCATAGTGATAAGGGAAAGACCCCCCTAGGTCCAAGCGTGTGAGGTTGTCTTTGGTGGAACGCCCTCCTCTCTCTTTGGTGCAAACCTCTCATCTGTCTTTGCCCTCGGTTGGGGCCTCAACATCCATTTGGTGAGATTTTATCCCTATGGAGATCCGAACTAATCATCTCCCCATGTGTACCTATCCATCGGGTGTGGCCCTGCAACAAAAATAAGTATGCCCTCCATGGGCTCATATGTCACAGAGACCATAGAAATGTCAATCACATCTAACAATCAAGTTATTTAAACATGTGCATAAAACCCCCTTTTCCCAGACAAGTGCTCAAAGACGTTATGCTATTCTACAAGCTAGGTTTGGAGAGGATGTCAGAAGGTCCTATTGGGATAATTATCATTTGATGTGGGACGTTTACAGGTGAAGACAAATCCAAGCCATGTAAGTGGATGAGGTGGTGTAGGGATGTTTGAGAAATGGGTGTAGTGATGGCACGGAAATGTATGGCTTACCTGTGGGTGCCTCTGAAGAGGGTGAGTTGCACCTTGTCATGGGTGAAAATGTTTCCAAGCCCATTTAATTCCTTTTATATTTTTATTTTATTGTTTTTTCTTTCAAGAGACTAGTTAAGGGATACTACCCTGGCGTGTTGACCAGTGGTGACAATGTTACCCACAAGCATTTCACGGAGATGATAAGGTTGTATCGTGATGAGACCCCCTTTCTCTTGGCTATTCCACCAAGAGCCACTACCCTAGCATGGTGACTAGAATGGTAGTGTCATACCTCTACATGCCCATGGAACTAATAGGTCGGCTCGTTATGAGACCCCCTATCCTCCAACTAGGTCTTGATTTTATTATTTTATGGGTCCCTCTATTTCTTGTTGAGAATCCTTTTATTGCTTTCTCGGGAATCCCTGGGCAAAGAATCTGAAGGTTTTATTCTCTTGGATTTTATATTATGCCATCTACTTTACTCTCTGGGCCTTTATCCCCTTCTTCCCACAAGGTAAGGTACAACCCTTTTCTAGCTTGGAAAACCCAATGCTTGAACCAATGTATGCGATGGATGAGAGGGAAAAATATGAAAAGTGGTAAGTATGGTGGGAATGGACGATGACCTTTCATGAACCTACCCAGTGGAAACTCAAAACCATATGAGAACCAACTTACTAAGGCATCATTTCATTCCCCCCAAGTGTGGACAAGTGGAAAGGCATAAGGTCCAAGCACACGTTAAAAGTAAAAAGAATTAAATGCACATATTCAAATGTTTTGAGAATTAGAGTGACACATACCATTATACCCAGACTCATTACCTCATGGGGAAAGAACCATTGTTGTTGAAGGACCAGACCGATGGGATGGATGTTTTTTTTTCTGACAAGGTGCAGGCGATGAAGAAGAAAGATGTGCCCTCCAGGGCTAGGCTCAAGTTTATATGGCTCTTGATACTCCATGTGTAGGACTTGTGGGCCTCAAGACATAATCTCCTTAGTTATCCTTAGGCTAGGGTATACATCCGGCTCCAACTCAGAGACATGTGCTCACATTAGAGCGCATGAGAACCTCAGCATCTATGTCATGAACGTTGACCTGCTTGATCTCAACATAATATTATTAGTAAACATTTGGGGTGGTAATATCACCCCCATCTCATATATGGTACAGTAAATGAAAGCAAGAATATATACAAATGGAAATACAACTACTCTAGCATGAAATGCAGATGGTATATATAATGAATGTAAATGTCTACCTACTTATCTCTACTTACATGTTGGTTGAATGCTAGGTGTATTAAAATAACCATTGAACCCACTCTAGCAATGTCGCACAATACATGCCTATGTGCTTCATCATAAACCAAAACAGTGATAAGTTAGGCTCAAAAATAACATGAGTTAGAGAATGTATTGTATAATTAGAAATTGTAAGGTCTATCTCATGGAGGTGGGTGGGAGGGAAAAAGTGGTGCCAAGTCATACTCTTAGGAAGGTGCTCAATCCATCTCAGAAAGGGATGGTGAAAATTTATAGGTTCAAAATATCGACTCAAAGGGTCTGAAAGTTGGCTACCTCAGATGTCTTCACAATCTGAGGCCTGGGAAGGGATTAGCAAGAACTGAAACGATGACCGACAATTCCTCAAGGGGAAGTTGGAATATGGTGATAGTAAACTTATTCTTAAAGTACTCAACCTTCCCCTAAATTCCAACAGAAATTTTTGTCCTACATAAGACTTGGGATAAGGGACATGTTTCCAAACCATACCTTTAGTGACATAGCGAGGTAAAGTAATCAAAGGGAGGTGGAAAATCTTATCACAAGTATCCTGCTTCAGACAATCAACTTCCTCACTCTTACCAAGATCTAAGCACAACTATGGTTGATAACTTTCTTCATAGAATAAATCCAACTGCTCAGAGGAGTATTCATCAAAATCCTCAAGGTATGATCGAAAATCATTAGGAGAATAA
This sequence comes from Picea glauca, assembly GCA_000966675.3. Classification (NCBI taxonomy): domain Eukaryota; kingdom Viridiplantae; phylum Streptophyta; class Pinopsida; order Pinales; family Pinaceae; genus Picea; species Picea glauca. The sequence goes on along the minus strand of JZKD02S1810250.1, from coordinate 1,301,948 downwards.
AGGACTAGGTCATCCTTGGGTGTTTGGAAAGTATATGTAATCATGTCATGTCCTTGTTGCCAAGTGTCAAATTTATTAGTAACTTCATGTGATAAAGGTAAAGGAAACTTTTGGAAATGACCCTCAATGTCGTAAATGGGATCCCCATCATATCCAATCACATCCCATTTACACTTTCCGACATGTATGAATTCAACAATATTATCAATAAAGTCATCCAACACTTCTTCACTTTCCACATCATAAGATAGAGAATCATTAAAAATTTGGAAATGGAAGTAACTCACCTTGCTTACTTCTTCATGTGCAGGAGCTTCAAGTATTTGGATATCTTCATCAAATGGAAGACTTGCCTCTACATCTTCTAGCTTGTCCAAGGGTTCCATTTCTTCTTCACTGTCTAAATCATAGAATAAGGTATCATCAAAAAATTGGAAAGTAAAATGACTCGCCTCATTCTCACCATATTTTGCAGGAGAGGTAGGATCTTAGAGAGCTTCGTCAGATGGAGGAGAGATTGCCAGTGCTTCATCCTCATAATTCACTTCTCTAGTTATATCTTCACTGCATTCTATCGAATCATGGGAGAAATCATGCTCCTCTTCAAGGGGTTGACAATTTTCTTCATAAATCTCTTCTTCTATATTAGAAGGTTCTTGGCATTGAGCATGATATACATCCTTGAGATATTCTACAATATCAGTGGTGAATCCTTCGTTCTCTAAGGCTATTGTGATATTTTGAAGGGAATCTTCATATGTCTAGCATCATGGTTTGACAAAGTCAATAAACCTACTGATGAGGTGTATGAAATATGATATAACCCTATCTTCGCAACAACCCTTTGCAGCCTGGGCAACGCAGATAATAGAGTGAAAGGTCAACCCAAGTTCTTCATCCCAATCTTGATGTGGTATGAATCTAGCCATGTGAATAGATGATTTGATCTCGAACATGGTAGAAACCACTTTATTATCGATCATTGAGGTAAACTGTTAACAAGTGAAAGGGAAATCACCAATGATTTCAATGAATCCCAAGGTACCCAAGGTCGAACATTCGTGGAATCATCCGATCAGAGATCAATGATGTAAACCTACTATCGGAAGCGAGGAGGCCTGCCATTGAGGCATGCAGGTCTCAAGGTACTAACTGGTTTCTAAGTCTAATTCTCGAATGATGTGTTTAATTTGAAAGGAAAATAATTGTCAAAGGAGGGCCTTGATGTATCCTCTATCATCGACATGAAACTAACACAGGAAAGTGATGCAAGATGGTGAATAGAATGAGTATGGATTGACACATGAAATGGAAATTGGCAATATTGTAGATGGATGTTTTGAAGTGACACTTCACTTGAACATGATGAGGCATGACAACTAACTTTGTAGCATTGACTCGACGAGTACCAATAATGTAATGTGACAGCAATAAGAGCACTCTTTGACTGGATGAAAAAGTATGGCAATACATGGAATTGGTATGACTCAGAGACAACCAGTTTACCCAACTCTAAGACGAGACAAAAACAAGTGCCATGTTCAAGGGAGACAATAGCTTCCATAAATAATTCCCAAAAACTTGACCCACTTCCTTCAATTTTCCCCCACCCAGATAGATGAGTACCTATTTTTCATTTAATGAGCTCAAGGAGGGTAACACATGCTCAATATGACTTACATTTGGTAAGTTCCTCTTCCTTTATTTAACGAACTAGAAGAAGTAAGGGTTCATTCCAATATGGGCCCTTCAATGTGTAGTTTAGCAAGTCCAGAGAAGGAAAACGCGGTGGTTTTTTATGTTTAGAGAGTCTGAAAAGAACTTAAAGGTAACTCCATGGATGATTTTTTTGTAAATTTAGTCTCCCAAGCCCGAAAAAAGTGTAAAAAAATATAGGGGAGAACTCTTCTAATCATGCTTGATTAGAGTGTTGTTTTTTTGTAATTAGTCTCGCGAGGCTGAAAAAGAGATAAACTATCACTCGAAAGACGCCCTTCAAAACCTTTTAACAAGTGTGAAAGGAAGCAATATCACTCAACAATATTTTCATGTTTAAAGAGTCTAAAAAGAGCTTAAAGGAGACTCCAAAGAGTTCCTTTTTTCGTATAGTTTTTACGAGTTTGAAAAAGAGATAAAAGTGTACTCGGTAACCTATTCTCACATATTTACGAGCATGAGAAAGAACAAAGACTAAGCTCGGTAAATTATTCTCATGTATTTACAAGCACAAGAAAGAACAAAGGCTAAGCTCGTTCTAGAAAAAGACTTACGATGGGAATGACCTTCAAACGAGGATCACTCCTAGAAGCGTGTCTCTCTAGAGGTAGTTTTCCCCCAAATTCTTTGGCAAAAGTTGGTGGTTTTACTCTAGCATGAGGTCCAAAGGTTGGAGACCTTCCCCCTGAGCATTTTTTCCTTCGATGACTCTTCTTCTTTCCTCCTTCAGGTTTATGGTTACTAATGGAAACATTTTCACTAGGCAGATGAAAAGAAGGTTCAAGTACTCAATCCAGAGTGAGAATCAGTTGTAATGGAGGGGGGTCTGTTTCATTTTTTAACGAGCTTGACGGAGACAATGAACTATCCTCGTCAACACCAGGTACTACCAAAGGATGAGATGAATTGAATGATTGTCGTACCTGAGTTGAAATCATGTTTAAGGTGGCAACCCATGTGGTGGGAGGAGTAGGCAAAGGAAATACCCCCATGAGTGAGGAATCCTTGAGAAGACCTACACCTACACTCTCAAAATTATTTTTCCCTAGAAAAGGGACATTATTTGTTGCAACATTGTTGAGATCTGGAGTTCTATACTCAATTTGGTCGATAGTGATAATATTTCCTTGATGGGGAAATCGTAAGATACGAAACACTGAAGATGTGGTAGTTGTCATTTCATAGAACCAACTACAACCAAGTAAAAAATTATAATCAAGGGGTGCGTCGACTACTTCGATATCAAACGAAGTAGTCTTACCCTTCAAATACACAGCGAAAGATTGCAAGAGTCCGTGAGGTTGGAAACCATGTCCATCAAATGATTTTAGGGTGGTAAGGGATGGGGTTAAGTGTAGGATAACTAAGGGATATACGACAAGAAAAATACATGATGCAGGTGGAGGCTCCCTCATCCAAAATAGTATGATGGTTTTTCTTTCCACCAACCAAAACTTGAATTTGGAATGCTAAGTTGTGGGAGACTTTCTCCTTAAAATAATCCAGATTAAACGTAATCAAGTTCGACTCCTCAGGATCCATGGCTCCAATGGTTGACAACATGGTTCTACATTGACTTGGACAGTGTTGTAGAACTTCTAGGTTGATATAGCACAAGGCGCTTGTGCCAAATCTTCAATGATGTTGTAGTTTTGGGCAATGAGGGAATTAGGATTAAATGTCACTCTTAGAATTACACTCTTGGGTGGGAGAAATGTGGTGTCATAAATCGGCTTCTTTATCTAAAGAGGATTGGAAGATGGAGAGGGAGTAGATTTAAAAGGTTGGTCAACATCCTTACCTCCAGTCTGATCACCTGGAGGAATGTCATAAGTATTTGCACAAGTTGTGACATTAACCATCTTAAACTTGTAAACCTCAGAGGCACGATTTGTGACATTAACCGTCTTAAACATGTACACCTCAGAGGCACTCGTGGAAGCATACCCATGGTGGGAATGACTTGGGTCACCTCCTTGCGGAGGGACATGGTTTTGTGCAACTAGATATTTTTGTTGAACTGGTTGGGAGGTACCCTTCATATATTTAGTGATAGCCTCATGATGAGGGAAGTCTTTTATGTAGTGGTCTTCCTCACAAATCATATAAGGAGACTTAGGTTTCCTTGTCGGTTAATTATTAGCAGAATTAGGATTCTCCTGTTCATTAGAAGGTTTCTTGGATTTCCCCTTGTTTTTCTTCTTATCTCTTAGTTGTTGAGACGAACTCGATTGGACTACATTCACCTTAGAGGTTTGAGCAGGAGCGGAATTATTTGTGGTGTTTGGAACAGAACTAGATTTCGGAGCAGGTCTTGATGGATCATTCGACGGACGAGGAGCATTAGGGATCAGATCATAAAGTGTCTTGGATTGGGAGTAAACCAAGTACAAATACTATGCATGGCTAATAGCCTACTCCTTAGTAACTACATTTCCCATAGCAACATCATGGTCAATGGGAGACATGAGTGACTTTGTAAACCAATCCATGAGGAGTTGGTCTAGAATTGGAGCTTTAATCAACCATATTCGTCGTCTCCACTCATAAATATGATCAGAGATGTGGGTAGAAGAGGATTTTCAGAGAGAGGTCAAAATTTATGTGTCGGTCTCGTACTATATAGGCAACTGAAAATGTGTCAGGAAAGACATGGAAAGAGAGTTAAAGTCAACAAAAGATTTACATGACATTTCAATGTACCATTTTGTTGTCACACCTGTAAGTGTTCTCTGGAAAATTCTAAGACAAATGGAATCATCCATCAAATATTTGGAAGAAAGCCATAAGTGGAAAGTCATAACATGATTTTTAGGATCTTCGGATGGTAATTTGGCAGGGATGGAAGGCCAAAACGGGGCATGAAGGATGGGATTGTTTGTTAAACACGACAGATCTGGCAGATCTAACGTAGCCAAGAATGGTAGTTTTCAGTTAGGTTGTTGATATTGGTGATAACCATATTGCGTAGGAAGACTAGTAGGACCATATCCAGGTTGTGGTGAGATGACAGAACTAGATGGTCCTCCCATATGAGGTGGTTGTTCGGGTTGTACACCTATGTAAGGTGGTTGTTCTGTTTGTCCACCCATGTATTGTGATTGAGTAGATGGACCTCCTATGTACTTTGGTTGACATGTTGGTCCCCCTATGTATGGTGGTGGAAAGGACTATTGTGTTTGAATCGTGGGGTTTACGGATTGATAGGACATAGTTCCTTGCAGATGAATGCCCATCGGAATAGGTTGAGTCCACAAAGGATTGGCAACTCCTGGATATGGATGTATAGGATACATACTAGTGGTAGTAGGGATAGAAGGACTTGCATATTGATTTTCCTCTATGCTTGTTGATGTTGCAACCATGTAGGTTTCACCCTAGTAAAAATTTTCCCTGTAATTGAAGGTTGCCCCCAAACTGAAGGTTACACTCCCATTAAAGATTGACCTCCAATGTAGGAGTAGGAACTTGTGATGTGTGATATGAAGGCTGAGTAGCTTGTGTAACCGTAGTTGTGTGAATGACTTGACTATTGGCCATTTGACTGATGGGACGACCAAGTAAATCACTTAGCGTTTACATGTGTGAAAAAAATGAAGCAGACATATTTTCATATTCATGTGCAAGAGGAGATGAATGCACAAATGGTTGATTCAAGGTCACCGATGTTTCTGGTAAAGAAAAAGTACCAGCAGTAGCAACTATGGGAGTTGTGGAAAAATATGAATTCTCAAGTCCTTCAAGAAAATAAAAAATCGGTGGGTTCATGCCAAAAGATGGTGTAATGGTGGAAATGGGTGGTAATCGATAAGAAGAATAAGAATTAACATATATCGTGGATGGTGGATCAAAGAGTGGTTGTCCAAGTGGATCAGTAAATGGAGGATTCACAAAATATGCCAATCTGCCAATCTTTCTATGAAGTTTGGGACTAGTTCTTCAACGTGATGGTCACTTCCAGGAGCGTGCTCCCAGTTTCATAAGTGTGATATGTGATATTTGCTTCATAAGAAATATTATGTTGTGGTTCATGAGTTTCAAGTTACATACCCTGTATACTATGAAAAATATGACCCTAAGGCCGACTATGAAAGAAAAATAAACACATTGTTATGAAAACTAAAAGAAATCAACCAAGCAACAACATATTTAAGGATCTTCTGAAGACTGGATATCAATCCACCAGAAAAGAATTGAGAAGCAGTTACCCCAACCTCCACATATGATCCATTATTGGTGCAAGCAACCCTCTCTTTCATGGGATTACCCTTCAAGGTTACTGAGAGTGTGATACGACATCTTCCCTAGGTATTGTGGGAATCCTCCCACAACCACCTCTATAGGTACCTAGGAAAGGCCACTAAGGTTACCAACTCGCAGTTAGCCTCCAGGGGGGTACTCGATAGTCGGGACCAAATGTATGGGTAGGATATCAAAGTCTAAATATCTTCAAGAGAACTAAAGACAAGTGGATTGGTAGGACTCTAGAGGACCCCAAACGAATTCAGTGTTCATGAAGCATCAAGAACAAATGAAATCAATGGTTTCTCAAGAACAACCCCCAATATATGATCTGTCTGTTGTGATTGGTTAAGATTTGGAGGGGTAATATATTCTTCTCTCGCACACACAACCTCATGTTTATGCCCTGTGTGAGAGGGGTTTCTTGGCTATGCTTATGAAAAAGTTGGATTTATATGCTCTTTAGTGTTCTACAGTTTGTTTAGTAGTCTTGGGTAGTTTACTCACTTCCCCGGTCGAAAGACCCTAATACTAAGATATTGTTGGTGTGCTAAAAACAAAAATATTTGAGTTGATTTTATTAGCATGTAGTTGATTTTAATGGATTTTAACTCAAAGGGTTCACAGAGATGAAATTGATGATGAGTAAGAGACCTGACTCCAAAAGACTAAAAAATAATGATATGCAGTTCTTTCTTTTGATGAATTCTATGTATGGGAAGGAGAAGAATTCTATTCTTCTTAACACGAGAAAGCATTCAAAACAATGAAACTTTCAATTTCTAGGATCAATATGATGCCAAACTACCAAGCAAATGTTTTCGAAAACTAAAATGCGCATGAAAAACTAGCTCTTTTTCCAAAACATAAACCAAAACAAACTTCCTAATGAATGAAAAATTTATTCATTTGATTAACTATGTAAGGAGATATCAAAAATTTCCACTTCTTAACTTTCAAGTGAGAGAGATCTAAGTTTAAGACAAACAATTACGAGGCAAAAATCAATCAAATAAAGTGCACTCAAAGTGACGAGAATTGAAAGAAAACAAGTAGGAGATAACATGATCAATCAAGAACTCATTGATGCAAAAGAGAAAGAAGACAAACACTCACGAAAATCCTCAAACGATGAGCAACCAAAAACAAAAATCAAGCTAGATTGTCATAAGAGTCCTAATCATCCAGAAAAGCGAGATGTTTCAAATGAATACAAGAAGGCTCAATACAAAGCAACCTTTGCAAACCTTAGTTGATGAATAGTCCTAAACAATCAAGATATTTGAAAGCTTTACGAGACGAAGATCAGATAAACTCAAAAGGAAAAAAGAACCAAGGGATCATGTTAACCCAAGGGGATCACAACTAAGCGAAAATTTGCAGACTCAAAGGATAAACATAAATGAGTGATAAATTCTCAACTCTTAGCAAAAAAAAGTCAAGAGTATTCAAAGTGTTGGATTACTGAGAGGGGGGGGGTGAATCAGTAATAGAGAAATAATAGTCTTTTTTAACCATATAATCCAAGTGTTATATCAATGTATAATTATCATCCAATAACTGCAGAGTAAATAAGAAATGAACAAATGAACAATCATACACATACACAGTACACTTGTTTTTATGTGGAAAATCAAACCGGGAGAAAACCACGGAATGTTTTTTCTTATATGTCTTAAAGAATTACATTCATTGGAAGCACCAACTTCCTTTGTTTTCCAACTACAACTAGAAGGAGGCTCCAACCCCCTAGTTTCTCAAGTTACAACCTGAGGGAATATCCAACTCCCCAATTCTCTAGCTACAACCAGAAGGAGGCTACAACCCCCTATGTTCTTCGGCTACAGTCAGAAGGTGGCTACAACCACCTTTCCTTGTCCTGTTCAATCGCCCTGACATATAAGTAGAATGATGGAACCACTGTCACACTATCACTGTGAGATATACCATTGTACTATTGTATCAACATGTACCACTAACCTGCATCCAACTTGTAGAACTGCCATGTAATCAATCTGTACCTGAACTGAACATGTATCAACAAAAATACAATAGGTACGCGACCTGTATTTTTGTAGCACACATATGTACGTGCCCTATCTATTATGAAACCCATGTATGTATGCGACCACACTATTATTCAACCTGTGTGTGCCTTCTAAAAACTAGGGTTTTCTTTCTCTTGAAAATTTCTGACCCTCTATAACCTTTTCACATTGATCTGCAACTTATCAATGTATCCAGTGTCGATTAAGGTTGGTTTTCATTGATGTCAACCCTTGAAGAAAGTCTGATATAAGTCAATGTAATGTCCCCACTTTGGGACATCATCACAGGGCAGAGACTTATGATGACCAGAGTAGCCAGATGGATGTTATAGCGAATACAGGGGTATTTGAGAGGCATTGTGGGGTCCAG
>JZKD02S1810250.1:1232247-1270090 GCA_000966675.3 Picea glauca | reverse complement strand
TTCTTCACCTTCATCAAGAGTCCAATTAGGATTTTCTGGAGGCTTATTTGGTGTAGGAGGTCCCTTTTTTGGTGGCATGTTGGCCAAGTATCACTTTTGAATCTTGATTTTGAGGTGGTTTTGCTAGACAATATTTATTCTGTTCTATCTCCCAAGTTTTGGCCCTTCTATGTATGAAAATTTCTTTTAGGTAGTTCTCTGATATTTCTTCTCTGTAATTTCATAGGTCTGATCAAAATTGGATGTGCCAAGTGGAATTTACGGTAACTTCCTCACAACTTGCCAATTTTTGGCCTTTCCAGGAGATCTCACTCTTATAGCATGCCTCGCAAAAAATAATTGATATCAAATTCTAAAAATCACACCCAAAATACTACAGACTGTCCATAATCCAATGAAACCAGTCCCACTCAATTTGGATACTCTAGCAAGAAGTTATGATTGTTTTACCTGGAACACCTTCTTGAGACTAGTCAATAGGACTAGTCAGATACCCTATATTACACAAGGTGTATCTACAAATTTAAGATGACCCAGAAGCTTAAAGTTTTACCACAGATACCTTACTAGTTTTTGTAAATGGCCTCCAGATTTCAGGGTCTGAAACATTACAGAAAATGTTTTATAGCGAAAATTCCGCAATGACTCATTTCAGGATCATTCCAGAACCCTATCTTGTACAGGTTGTATCTCCGAAAGTATAAGGCCTCATGAGCTAAATTTTGAACCCAACGTACCTTGATCTGTCTTCTAAATATCCTTTAAGATGTTCCTTGGGAAACATTGTAGAAAAAAAGTTATAGCGAAAATTCCATGGTGTCTCAGATGTAGCATCGAAACCCCAAGACCTTGAGCTCTGATACCATATGTTAAGAACCAAACATCAATATAGCATAGAAAAACCTCAGGAAAAGTACTCAATGCCTTGAAAAAGAGATAATTTCATATAATAAGCCTCTTTGAGGGGGAAACCTCCTTTTACCTCACTTAAATGTTCAAGTACAATATGATTCAAAATGAAAATGTCTCCTTGGTATATATATAGGAGAATAGGAGGTATAATTACAACTAATGGCCTAAAGCCGACATAAATAAAATAACATTACTAATATAATATGCCCCAATTAAGGGGTAATGATCCAATATTAGGGCTTAACAATACGCCTCAATATGTATGCACCCTAATACACTGTTAACTCGCATACACCTCAAAAAATAGGGTTTTCAGTATTCGATGTGATTCCGAGAATTTAGCCATCAACCCTTCTTACTACCTCAGATTTCCGCAACTTCAGATGTAATATGTACTTGCAATAAGCCTCACACAACAAAAGATATTCAATATGTTCAAGTGTGATTAAATGAGAGAGATTTGCCTCTTATTTATACTTTCATGTAGCATTACACTTTCCTTATTTTATTGAATTATCCATTTACTTTATTATTTAAATAATTTCTTTTGCAAACACTTTGACTTTTAGGGGCTTCATGAGGGTCCTCCAACTTCACATGGCCATAACTCTCTAACCGTGAGGAGTTATGTGGCATTCCACATACCACTGGAAATAGCATGACAAGAACTATCCATCCAAGATAGTTTCACTGACAAATTCTTTGACATCCATCTCATTATTCCACAATTATGGGTTATCTAACCATACTTCTAGAATAACTCAATCCGCAAAGTGTCTTCCCGTGAGGGATTTCACCATAAGGGGACCACTTTGGATTTCATCCATTTGTACTTCTTATCAACCATTACAAGACAATAATGAGTCATCTTTACATCAAACAAACTTGGGTCCATTACCCAAACCTTTGTGCTACTGGAATTTTCTACCAGACTTTCTTCAAGGGTTGACATCAATGACAACCAACCTTTATCAACAATCTCCCCCTTTGGAATTGATGGAAACACTCTGAGGCAATACTAAAATCATGTCATGCAATATTGAAGTCATATCACTCATGCTCTCGCTGGAACCATGCCTCTGTCCTCTACATCTCTGTGACCATTTCTCCTCCTGGAATCATGCCTTTGTCCTCTGCATCTAATAAATCTCTCCCCCTTTGACATCAATGGCAAAGGTATATTTCCATCCAAGGCTTCTCCCCCTAACTAAATTGTCCTCTTTATGGTGCTTCCTCATGTACATATAAGACATATAAAATAAGCATTCAAAATCATTCATTTTGGAATAGAAATAACTCTGAGTCTCTGATGAAGATACTCAAAGGATTCTCGTTAAAGTGGTTTTGTAAAGATGTTTTCCACTTGTTCTTTTGTGCCCACATACTCAACTATGATGTTCTTTTCTGCAACCTCTTCTCATAGAAAGTGATACCTGATTGGAATGTTCTTTGTCTTAGAGTGCATCATCGAGATCTTTGAGAAACTGAAGGTGCCTGTATTATCACAATAAATTGGAATGGGCTCATCATACTCAACCTGTATATCTGTCAGAGTTTGTTTCATCCAAAGAACCTGTGTACAACATTTTGTTGTTGCAATATACTATGCCTTGGTTGTAGATAAAGATATTGATGATTGTTTCTTGCTTAGACATGATACTAAAAACTCACCCAAGTAGAACTTTTCTCCACTGGTGCTTCGTCGATCATCAATACAACCTGACCAAACTGCATTTGTGTAGGTAATAAGTGATAGATCCTTTCCTTTTGGAGACCATAATCTAAACTCTTTTGTTCCTTTGAGATATCTAAAAATCCTCTTCACTTCTAATACATGTGATTCCTTTGGTGATGCTTGAAATCGTGCCACCTGTCCAACTTCCTGCATTACATCTGGTCTGGATGTTGTCCTTCATTACATCTGATCCGGATAACTGGTTTGCAATATTCCATTTCAAACCTCTTTAGCATTCCTCTGATATACTTGGTTTGATAAATAAAAATTCCTTGGTTTCTTTGACGTATCTGAAGTCCCAGAAAGAAGGATAGTTCTCCAAGTAATGACATTTCAAATTCATTCTGCATATCCTTTGCAAATTTCTGGCTTAACCTGTCATCATCACTACCAAAAATAATATCATCAACATAAACTTCAATTAATAAAATACTATCTTGACTTACCTTGATGTAGAGGTTGTTGTTTGCACTTCCTTTTTTGAACCCTTCCTGTTGTAGATATTTATCTAGTCTATAGTACCATGCTCTAGGAGCCTGTTTTAGACCATACAAGGCCTTCTTTAATTTACACACATAATCTGCATTTTTTGACAAATGAAATCCTTCTGGTTGTTCAATGTAGACTTCTTCTTCAAGTTCCCCATTCAAAAAAGTTGATTTTACATCCATCTTATACACTTTAATATTTTTGGAGCTTGCATAAGATAAAAGAAATCGGATTGCTTCCATTCTGGAAAATGGGGAAAATGTCTCTTCAAAGTTGATTCCTTCAACTTGTGTATATCCTTTACATAGAAATCTAGCTTTGTTCCTTGTAACCTGTCCATCTTCATTCAACTTATTCCTGTATACCCACTTTCTGTCGATCACATTCTTATCCTTTGGTCTTGGAACCAATTCCCAAGTGTCATTTTTCTCTACTTGATCCAATTCTTCATCCAGGGCCTTATTCAAAAATTCATCCTTGTTGGCCTCTTTAAAACAGGTTGGTTCAATCGTAGATGTGAGTGCTAGGTGTGTTTGTTCTAGTGAACGCATTCTTCTTCTAGTCTCAACTCCTGCATATTTGTTTTTGATAATCTTATCTGAAAGATGATTCTTCTATACTCGTCTTCTAGGTGTCTTTGGAGGCACTTGTTGAACTTGTTGTTCTACCTCTGTCGGATCCTCTTCATCTTTCCCTTCTTTTTCATCTTAGGTTTCTTCTTCGTAAAGTTGTTCCATTGATTCATTTTCTTCTTCCTTTAATTCTTGTCTACCTGTTTCATCAATTGTTACGTTGCTTCTTTCCACAAATTTGTTCGATCTCATTTTGTAACACTTGTATGCTTTCCTTGTACTTGAGTAACCAACAAGTACTACTTTGTCCACACGAGATTCAAACTTTCCCATTCTGCCATCTTCTCTTTTGATGTAGCATTTTCTTCCAAAAAATCTAAAGTGCTTCTCATTTGTTGGTCTTCCTTTCCATAGCTCGTAGGGAGTTTTGTAAGTGTTGTTTCTAAGCATTACTTTGTTTTGAATGTGAAATGTTGTATGCAGTTTCTGTGTCCAAAAAATATTTGTCAACTTGGAATCCATTGGCATTGTTCGAGCCATTTCATGTACTATCATGTTCTTTCTTTCAACAACTCCATTCTGTTGAGGTGCCCTAGCAACAGATAATTGCCTTTTTATTCCATGATTGTTACAGTAGTCCATAAAGTCCTTTAAAGTGAACTCTCCTCCATTATCAGATCTCAATCATTTGATTTTTGAATCCATTTTATTTTCAACCATTTCCTTGTAGATATTGAAGTTTTCAAAAGCTTCTGACTTACTCTTGAGAAAGAAAATTGCAGTCATTCTTGTATAATCATCAACTAATAACATAAAGTATTTCTCACCTTTGAAACCTTTTGTTGTAGTTGGTCCAACTAGATCAATATGCACAATTTCCAGTGGTCTTGTCGTTGAATATTCCTTTGATTTGAACCTGATCTTTGTTTGCTTTTCTAGTTGACAATGCTTGCATAAAGTGTTGGTTGGTTTCGTGATCTGGGGAATTTCTCTGACTACTTCTCTTTTGTTGACTTTGACAAGGTTATCAAAATGTATGTGACCCGTTCTTTTGTGCCATAGCCAACTTTCATCTTCATTTCCTAGACAACACTTTTTATTACCAATTTCACTTAACACATATATGTTTCTTGAAGTTCTCGCAGTTGCAGCAATCAATTTTCCTGAAGCTTCTTTTCTTATCTCGCACATTTTTGAATCGAAAGTAACTTTATGCCCTTGGTCACACATTTGACTCACACCTAGAATATTATGTTTCATATCTTCTACTAGTATAACATTTTATGCCTCTGTATTCTTGTTCCCAATTATGACTATGCCTTTTCCAATGATTTTAGTTGAATCATCATTTTTGAAGGAGATTGATCCATCTCTTTCCTTTCTTAATCTAAGAAACCTGTCTCTATCACCTGTCATGTGTTTTGAGCAACCAATGTCAACATACCAACCACGTTTCTTTAGCTTAGCTTGTAGAGAGAGTGTGCATTCTTCATTGATGTATTGATTTTTCTTTCTTATCCATGTCCTTTCTGAGGTTGTTGTATGTGATTGTTGTTGTTATGTTGTGGTTCTCTAGGAGGGATTGTCATTCTGCAATATATGGGCATGTGTCCAAATTTGTTACACTTGTAGCATTCCACTTCAGTGCTCAATGATTCAAACATGTTGTAACTTCTTCTCTGTGTTTCACTAGGACTTCTTGGATAATCCTTTTGTGTATGACTTTCAAAGTTGTTTATGTTCTTGTTGTTAGCTCTACAATTTACAACTTCATGTCCAAAACTATTACATGCATAACATAAACCAAAAAAGATAGTTTCATACCTTGGAATTGAAGATATTCTGAAAGGAGGTGCTCTTATGAATTCTTCTTCTTCCTGAGACCTATCTTTTTTTTTTCGGTTGTTGATTATGAAATCGGAATCTTCTTGGTGGAGGAGTGTCTCTGTAATTTTCTCTGTATACCTTCATATCCCCTTTGATTGTTTCTGCATAGCTTTTTGGATATGTTTATTGTTCTTTCTTTTTGGAGCTTGATCCCTTTTCTGTCTGATTATATCCAAGTCCAAACTTGTCATGATTAGGCCTTTGACTGTTGATAATGTCATTCAAAACTTTTGATTTGTTCTAAATATTTTTCTTTTGAAGATCCTTTCTTAATGTGACAATATATGCTTCCAAATTTTCAATGATCCTGTCTCTTCCTTCTAGTTGTTCTTTGAGTGCTTCTTCAATTTGAACCTTCAAATTTGTGATCATTTGTTATAATTCATGAGTGTCTTCTTTCTTGTCTAGTTCTGCTTGTAGCTTCTTGTTTTTCCTCTTTTCTCTTCTGATAAATTCTATGGAACTCATCAATTCCTCTTGGTAGTCAACTTCTTCCTCTTCAATTTCTTCTTTGGTTTCTTCATATTCTACTTCAAAGTCTTCTTTATCAGATTCTTCTACTGCCATGAATAGAACTCTTTCTGTCTCACTGTCACTAACTTCATATTCATCTGATGATGAGATGTCTTCTTTGGTGCATAGGATTTTCTTGAAAAGTTTCTTTGTGGTTATTTTTCCTTTATATGTTTGTTTGCTTTTTGAGTCACCTTCATCATTTCTCTTTTTCTTATGAGGACATTTGTTTGAAAAATGACCAATACCATCACAATTAAAACAAATTAAAGGAAGCTTACATCTATACCTTCTGTCAGTTCCCTTATTCAGTATTTTGACAAAGTTGGCCACTTCTTCATCATCTTCTAAGACATCACTATTGTTGCTATGTTCTTTTTCATGTTGCTTTCCCTTTTGCTTTGATCTTTTAGATGCTTTGAACGTTGCTTCTTTCACATTTGGATTTTCTTATTCAGTTCTCATTTCATATGTTGTGAAGATTCCATGTAGTTCATCCATGCTTATTGAGTTTATATATGTTCTTTCTTCTAATGCTAATATCTTAGGGTCAAATCTCATAGGAAGAGATCTTAGTACCTTTTGAACAATAACAAATTCTTGAATTAGTTCTCCCAATCCCAAGATTGCATTTACTGTTACATCAACTCGTAAGAAGTAAGCTACAATATTCTCATCTTCCTTCATCTTTAGTTGTTCGAACTGGCCTCTGTAAGTTTGAAGCTTTGTTTCTTTGACTTTTGAATCTCCTTCATAAATATTTTGAAGTTTGTCTCAAATCTCTTTAGCGTATTTACAATGTGCAACTTTGGTGAATATTGTTTCACCAAGACCATTCAGAAGTGAAATTGTGGCTTTGGAATTATTCTGACCGAGTTTCATTGCTTTGTCATTTGTTGGTGGAACTGTTGGTACTGTGTATCCATCTACAATTGATTGCCAAATTTCAAATCCCTGTGCTTGTATATATGTCTTCATCCTTATGATCCAAAATGCATATTTTTGTCCATTAAACCGTGGTATTCCATTTTTATAGAAGTTTTTTCTCTCCATGATCTACCTTTCAATGGTTAAACTGATTTCTAAAGGAACCGTCTCTTATACCAATTGTTAGATTACTGAGGGGGGGGTGAATCAGTAATAGATAAATAATAGTCATTTTTAACCATATAATCCAAGTTTTATATCAATGTAGCATTATCATCCAATAACTGCAGAGTAAATAAGCAATGAACAAATGAACAATCATACACATACACAGTACACTAGTTTTTATGTGGAAACCCAAAGCAGGAGAAAACCACAGAATGCTTTTTCTTATATGTCTTGAAGAATTATATTCATTGGAAACACCAACTTCCTATGTTTTCTAGTTGCAACTGAAAGGAGGATCCAACCCCTTAGTTTCTCAGGCTACAACCTGAGGGTAGCTCCAACTCCCAAATTCTCTAGCTACAACCAGAAGGAGGCTACAACCCCCTATGTTCTCCAGCTACAACCGGAAGGTGGCTTCAACCACCTGTCCTTGCTCCATCCAACTGTCGTGACGTATAAGTAGAATGATGGAACCAGTATCACACTATCACTGTGAGATATACCATTGTACTATTGTATCAACTTGTACCATTGACCTGGATCTGACCTGTACAACTACCCTGTAATCAATATGTATCTGAATTGAACATGTATCAACAAAAATACAATAGGTATGTGACATGTAGTGCTACATCACGTGTATGTACGTGCCCTATCTAATAAGAAACCTACGTATGTACGCGACCAAATTGTTTTGCAGCTTGCGTATGCCTTCTAAAAACTAGGGTTTTTTTTCTCTTGAAATTTTTTGACCCTCTGTAACCTTTTCACATAGATCTGCAATTTATCATTGTATCCAGACTGTAATTGTACCATGTTCTTGCATCTTCATACATAACCTTTACCCAAAGCATATATATCTCTCTCTAGTCATGTGTCATATAGGTGTGCGTAATCATGAATAATTATAATGACCCTCACATGATCTAGTCATCAAACCCTTTCTGATATTCAGCCTCTCAATACATCAACCACTTCAAAAATACAAGATCTCAACAATGTACCACAAAACCCTTATCCATATGCCAAGAAAAACAAGATGTGCCTCAATAAGAAGTATCAATGATAAATATACCAGTACTGTATTTTTGTAGTTCTGACTTATACAGAAGATCCCATGCAACCACTAGTCTCTCTAAGGAGAATTCTCAATTCTCCATAACCATTTTTCATACATACATCAAAATCCAATTGTTCATAGAAATAAGACATACCTTTTGAACCAATGGATAGATCTGATGTATCTGAGCACTGTAGACCTTCCTGGGAGCTTGATCTCAGAATCTAGAACATTTGCATCTTCATCTTCTCAAGTTTCATGGCTTTACCAACATGTATGCACCCTAATACACTGTCAGCCCACGTATGCCTTTGTATGTACGCACCCTAATACACTGTCAGCCTGCGTACGCCTCAGAAAATACGGTTTTTAGTATTCGTTGTAATTTTGAGAATTTCACCATCAACCCTTCGTACTACCTAAGAATTTCACAACTTCAGATGTATCAATGAGTACTTGCAATAAGCCTCACACAACAAAATATATTCAATATGTTCAACTGTGATTAAATGAGAGAGATTTGCCTCTTATTTATACTTTCATGCAGCATTACAATTTCCTTATTTTAGGGAGTTCTACATTTACTTTATTATTTAAATAATTTCTTTTACAAACACTTTGACTTTTATGGGCTTCATGAGGGTCCTCCAACTTCACATGGCCATAACTCTCTAACTATGAGGAGTTATGTAACTTTCCACATACCACCGGAAATGGCATGACAAGCACTATCCATCTAGGATAGTTTCACTGACAAATTCATTGACCTTCAACTCATTATTCCATAATTAAGTATGGGTTCTCTAACCATACTTCTAGGATAACTCAATCTGCAAAGCCTCTTCCCGTGAGGGATTTCACCATAAGGGGACCACTTTGGAGTTCATCCATTTGTACTTCTTATCAACCATGACAAGACAATAATGAGTCATATTTACATAAAAAAAACTTGGGTCCATTACCCAAACCTTTGTGCTACCGGAATTTTCTATCAAACTTTCTTCAAGGGTTGACATCAATGACAACCAACCTTAATCAACAATTGGTATCAGACTGAGAAAAAGGTCTCTGAGGAAAAATCCCCTTAGGATCGGACTAAGAAAAATGTCTCTGATGAAAAATCCCCTTAGGATCGGACTGAGAAAAAGTGAGTAGAAAGGGGTAGAAAAAACTAGAAAATGAGATCAGTGCTCTTGTTTCCAAAGGGACAGAGTGCTACAGCGCTCTAGTATACACTACAAGGGAGCATTGATCCTAGATCAATGCTCTTGTGTACATGGTTGAGTAGTGCTTCCCTTCCCAAAAAATCAAAAAAAAAAAGGATAAAACCATAGAAAACTTTTCTAAAGACTCTGTGAATCTTCAATGAAGAAGAGAGAAAGGGAAGTAGATCAGAAAAAAATAGCAGATAATATCTAAAGGTGGGAAAAATATCATATGATCCAAGGAAAAACAAGTCAATTTCCTTTCCCAGTGGAGTCGCCAATTTTTTTTATGGAAATATTCCCTTACGGATAGGTGAACTTTCCCTTGGATTATTGACCCTTATACCAAGATAGAAACAATCATTTGGACACTACCATTCCTATAAACTCATTTTTCTTATCATAAAAGAGGGGATAAGGTGAAGTAGGATGTACTCTATTTACGATGCTTGTCCTAGCTACTTTTGTCTACAAGCTTGATCCAAATTCTAGCACAAATCAACACCTGCAATGAACATCAAGAAACAAGCAACTTCCTTCTACTCCAATAGATTAGGAAAAGAAAAATCATCTATGAAAATCATATTAAACATAGACAATCACATGAAACCACATACTTGAAGGCAATAGGCCAAGTATATTATATGAAAACTTAAAAGGAAACTTACAAACATGGATGGTGTTGCAGCAGCCTCGCCAAGTCCTCCTCGTCCAACCCTTGCATGAATCCCAATATCATAAGTTTGAAATCTCTATCTATATCTCCTTCACCATGGAAATCCCTCATTATATAGGATTCAGAGGATTAACCACCATGGAAAATATCACTCACTAGATCCACTAAAATGGGATCTCCAAGATTTTTAGGGAGAAAATATCTCTCAAGGATTTTAGGGAGAAAATATCTCTCAAGGATTTTAAGGAGGAAATATCTCTCAAGATCCACCAAATCAGGATTTTGGTTTGAGAAAATATCTCAACCATCCATGAGATTCTCAACCTCTCCTTGATATTATGAAACTAAATGTGAGGTGGATTCTCACACTAAATTAATTTCCTTTTTGTGAATATTAATAAATAATTCATTTGCACATAGTATTTTGACCTTCATATGATATATTTTTCCTTCTCATTGACTAGGGATTGTGACAAATGTTCTTTCATGGTGTCAAGGTGTATGAAACACTTAGCAAGGTGCATATGAAACTTTTACGAAACTTAGGGTGAGGTACTTAAGTGTGGAATTTTGATGTGTAACAAGCACTAAAATCAATATAGTCCTATCAATTCGGAATATATAAATATTTTAGACCTCCAAAAAATATATAACACATAGCTATAAAAAGATAAATAAGAAGGAAGGTTGGGATTATCCATGAGGTTGGGTAAACACTAACCCTCTCATGGATCTATTGTGCAAGGATTGAAGAAGTTTGACAACTATAAATCATGTTCTTGTGCTCTAAACAAGTGCAAGCGTAGATAGGTATTTCACCTCCCTCCCAATTGACCTCCTCTAAAGTGAAAATTCTCTAAATATATCCATATTGATTCTAGTTCCAACTAGCTTCACCAAGACTCATTCCAACTTCGGAGACATTTCACTTGATACAGTTGACTGAGTGGCATCAGGGCCAAAGCATCCAAAAGTGAAATAGAGCATTGATCGATGGTTGGTTCATTGCAGAGAAAGGAGAAATAATGTTGGGACAAATTGTTTTGTAGAGTGATCTACTGTGAAAGGAATTTAAAATGCACGAGGTTGTGTAACCTTCTCTACGAATTGCAAGGCAATCTATTGTGAACAAAATTGAAAACACTCCCAAATAAAAATATAATATAATATAATTATATATATATATATATATATATATATAACAAAAGTATAGTGCGTGTGGATATTTTAGTAAGTAATAAACCTAGGAAAACTCGTGTTTTAAAATAAATACCTAAGAAAACATGCATTTAAAAAAAATAAAAATTAATTATTGTTAATAATAAAAAGTGTGAATGCATTCATAAATATCATTGTGATACACGATCTCTCATGTATTACAACTACTGGAAAATCGGTTAGCATATTAATTCCACTCTCCATATCCAAGATGATATCGGGTAGCCTAGGCAGTGATCACGCTTAGGGAAGATAAATTATATTAATTAAAAAATCTGCCTATCTCCAAATTATATAATAAAAAATTGCCTTCGACATGCACCTCTTTTGAATTTTTAAGCATTTTGATTGGCTATTAGCATATGATATGGAATTCGTATTAGGGTTCGGGGGTGCATTTTATAGAGAAATTTCCCCTAATGATTGTATCCATATGAAGGTTGATCTCTCGGCCGACTAAACCCGGGAGATGCATGACGAACTATCAATGCTTGATGTTCCAACATTCTCATAGTTGGGGTCAAATAACATGCATTGTTCCCAATGAGATTTCAATCTATAGCTAGGCCAATGTAGTCATTGCACTATCTAGAGATAAGGTGATGCAATTGGTCTACCATGCTATTAGATAAAACTTCATTTGTAGGATCCATAAATATCCCCTTATGAGTTGGATAAAGAGGTTGCACCACACACCCCTTTTATACCTCAAAGGACACACGTTGATGTTTTAAATTAAATACAACAATACTAATGTAGGCCGAATTAACACCAAGAATAGTATGTTATGGATCCTTTTCATTAAAGATTTCAATGACTTCAAATTCATCACAAGTTTTCACTCCATCTAAGTCCACTTCCATATCTTTTAGCCTACCAGTATATTGGTTAATGGATAATTAGTGGATAAGAGAGTATACCACGTCAGGGTTCCCCATAACTTTTGAATACCTCTTAATAAAAATGTTGGCATATAAACCTAACTCTAGCATGACATCCCTCACTTCATACCTTCCTACCACCACATTTATATTGAATTATTTTCCTCTACACAAATTCTTCATTGCCCATTGAAAATTCCTTTCCATAAAGGTTAGTGAGCTATTCTTGGTTCAATCTTTTCAACTCCTATAAACTAAGTCAACAACACATGCATCCTTCTACAAGACCTTTCATTGTCAATAATATTTAATAAAGTTATAGAAATTTACCTCATCCTCTTAAATACTCGTGATACTAGGCATGTGTCAAGGTGACTAGACATCCTATGTACTAGTGCACATTGAGGAGATTGTGCTCCCATATCCTAGGCTCAAACGTATTTGTTCATTACCTGTTTTGAATCCTTCATGTGTTCCTTATGTTTAATAACATTGAATACATGCACGCTAAGGGTCGGTTTCCTTATCCTACTTGCCAATATCATTGTGGCATCTATTCCAATCCTAGCACCTCATCTATGACGATAGTCACTCAAAATGAAGATTTTCCAAGTTCCCTCGATTTAGAATAAATTAATTGGTTCCACACTATTGATGCAAATTTGCAACAAGGGTGAGAACACTTGCAAATCTAGAGGTTGTACTAGATCATAGAAAAAAATGGGTAAAAAATATATAAAATCTACGTTAAAACTAGATCCACATTCATTTAAATCATATTCTATCATGAAAGGGATAAAATAAAGAATGTGACATCTGCAAAGTAGATGAATCTAAAGAATTTGAATAAACTATATACCCAATGGAGAGAATAGTACAATAGCACCTATGGAGAAAACCTTTGAAGATCATAATCCTCTGGTGGACTCTTCATGGGAGGGTTTGTCTTTGTTCCCGAGTTTGTGGCCGTATGTTATGCTTCTCCTCTTTGATGGTTGGAAGTGATGATGAAATGGAGCCAAAAGTTCAAGGGAAAATTTGGCAACACTTTATTACTTTCATGTGATATATTATGAAAAGTGGAGGGGAACTCTCTTTTTTTATAGGAAAAACAGTGGTTATCTTTGATAGGGTCAAAATATTAAAATATGACTATTTGACCAAATCAATGTTAACCACAACTTTTGAATTTTATGATTTTTGAATAAAATAAAGACGAAAAAGTCATAAAAGTGTTTTATAACTGCAAAAGTCATAAAAGTGTTTTATAACTTTAATTAAATGGGAAAAAGTCATAAGAGTGTTTTATAATTTTAATTAAATGAAAATGACATTAGGAAAAGTGGTTTCCTAAGTTATTTTAGGGGAAAATGGTGTGAAAGTGGATTTTTAATGAAATTAACTTTAGGAACAAGGGTTCTTAAAGCTAATTAAGGAGATTTGTCATGTGAAAGTGGGTTTTATGTCCTTTTTGTCCAATTTAACTATAGGAAGGGAGTTCATATAAGTTAATTAGCGGGGATATGTCATGGTACCCATACTAAAGTTAGAGTACTACGGTAATCCTATCAATTTGGGTTAGGTGAGCAAGTTTTTGGTGATAACATATTCCCCCTAATGTATGAGGTTAGGATCACATCGTATGATTGAAATACATTATAGCTTGCTTTCACGGGGAAATGGTTCTGCCAAAAAGGGAGAAAAACAATGTGGGAAAGAAGAGACCAACTGTTGAAGAGGCCATAGAAAATAACCTGACAACAAAAGGGTCACAAGGTGGTGAGGTACATCATCTCAATGGGACAATCTAAGTATACCCATACTCATTGAGTTAATGCATGATAAAAATAGTGAGACAAGAAAGAGGTCTTGAATACAACATGGTGATTGCAAAATAAGGTCAGGGATCATCAAGATGATTGAATCAATGTCATGTACATATATCTTAATGGGAATAGTTGAAGTACATCCCAATTGTGGTTGAACTAAGTATATAAGAACCAATGCCTCCATGTTGTAGGAAGGGTATGGAAGTAACCTAAGAAGCCATGCTAAACAATAATGGGGCTCCAAAGATCTATCATGAGCTATCTGAAGGAAAGATAAACCTAAGGGCTCTGAAAATGGTAGGATGGAACCAATCAAATATGAGAAACTGCATCTGAGGTTGAATCATACATGTATGTATGAGTCTTAGCAGTGCAATGTGGAGCTGAATTCGATCACGTGATATCCTACCAATTATGAGAGAAATGAGGACTCTTGTAGCTTGGTCCAAGGTAACCAATTAAGAGAGTGGATAGGTACCAAGGTACACAAGACTAAACCCTAGAATAAAGGTGATAATGTCAATAGGTGAAATTCCATTGGTGCCCAAGGGTGAAGGAGTATATGTAGCCATAGTATCCAAAGAAAAACAGATGAAGTAATAGCTTTGGAAGTGATTGTTGAGGTCGGAACATGCAGGGGACTACCTAAAGGGAAACCCCCTCCCGAGGTCTACAACATATCACACATGTTTGGGATGATGGCATAAGACTGGAGAACTGAAATCTAAAGTGTATGAGTCTCAAACATGCAATGAAGATTTGAAGTCGAGAACGTAAGAAACAACCAAGGCACCAATGGTGAAGAGGGACCCAAGGGACACAATTCTCTAAGCTATACCCCTATAATATAATAGAAGTGTTGAAGTTGATAGGGTAATGCCTACTTGAACCAAGGAAAAGGAGATTCCTTAAAACTAGCACAAAGTCACAATCATAATGTGACAAGCATATACTAACACTAGGGATGCATGGAAGGAAATGATAGGTGGACTCAAGACTTCCCTTGTTCAGAGCATAAATGCAAGGTTGACCTAGCAACAACTGAAAACATTCCAGATGGAATGGTGGATGAATAAACATCATACTAGGAAAAGACATCAGTTGGACAACTGGAGGTTGATAATTGGGAAACATGTGATGGGTACAACTCATGGAAGTGCTTACAAGCTGCAACAAGACACAATGTGAAACTAACGAGACTCCATGGGACACAAGGGTGACTCATCTCAGATTTTATGAACAAGGGAAACATAGGAATGTTTCCAAAGTATGAATTGGATACATGGGAAGTACAAGGCCTCCCTAATAATTCCAAGGATGTTGTTCAGGGGGAAATAATAAAGGAAGAATCCTCTTGATAATGCCAATGAGGTTGGTTAGGAGGGGAATAAATAATGGAGATCCCTCTTGAGAATGCTAATGATATTGGTCAGGAGGGAAATAAAAAGGAAAATCCCTCCTAATAATGTCAATGAGGCTGGTTAGGAGAGGAATAAAAAAGAGGAGAGCCCTCTTGAGAATACCAAAGAGTTTGTTTAGGAGGGGAATAAAAAAGGGATATCCCTTCTAATAATTCCAATGAGGTTGGTTAGGAAGGGAATAAAAAGGAATATCCCTCCTGATAATGATAATGAGGCTAGTTAGGAAGGGATAAGAAGGATCCCTATTGATAATTCCAATGAGGTTGGTCAAAAGGGGAGTAAAATATGAAGATCCCCCCTGAGACGGCCAATGATATTGGTAAGGAGGGAATTAAAGGAAACAACCCATCTGAAAGTGCCAATGAAGCTAGTCATGAGGAGATAAAAAGAAAGGGGCACTCTTGATAGTGTCGATTAAGCTAGTCAGAAAGGGATTGAAAAGAAAATCCCTCCTGAAAGTGCCAATGAGCCTGGTTAGGAGGGGATAAAAATACAAAAAGAAAAGGCCCTCATAACAGTGCCCCTGAAGTTGGTCTAGAGGGGATTTAAAGGAAAATCCCATAATGAAATACAGAATTACACATAAATGAAGAAATCCAGTGGAAGTAAAACTTCATTTCATTAACCACAAATGACTGAAATATGCTTACAGACAAAATAGAAATAAAATAGCTCGGGCACTGGTAGCTTATCTATGAGAAGAGATGTGGCGTCTACTGGCCTCTGAACTCTATGTTACAATGAGGCTCGAAGGCCTATATATTATTGAGAAACAATGGAAAACCTTAAACATCCAAAACACCTAACCCTAGGAGATGAAATGCCAGAATATGGGCCCCGTTGGGGTAAATTGGTACATCAATTTCCCGGGGTCGTAACTTTGGCATACTATCTTCGTTTGACGCACATGATACATCGTTAGAAAGATCTATCGGAGGAATACACTTTTGACAGCATATATCAAGTTTGGAGTGGACTCAAATTCATTGGAGCATTCATGCCCAAAAAATGTCATTTAGGGCCTCAAAACGGCTCCGAAAGTTCGGGACCCAAAAAACTACTAAAAATAGTAAATTGTGCTACAATTAAGGAAACTGAAAAACTAAAAGAAACAATGGTGTGGGTTCAAGTGGAATAAGTGATTGACCACCAATATCCACCTCGATCATTCCTCCCCCCTTAGGAATCAATGGTCCCCATTGCGTTGAGTTCCTCCATGAGATGAGGAAACTTCTGATGAACCTGGTCCCTGGTGAGCCACTTTCCCTGGTGAAGGAGTTGGCCTTCTTTGACAACTCGATATAGTTGGATCCTCTGTTGGCGGGTGTTCTTGATCTATGTTTCCATAATCTGATTAGTTGTGGCTTGTTCCATGCAATCTGGGTTTAACTTTGTTGGTGTGAGTTGTTATGCCATGTCGGATGTGTCCAGTAGAGGTGCAAAGTAGGGACGAAGGCGGTCCACATTGAACACTAGGTGAAGACCAAGGAATGGTGGAATACTGAGCTCAAAGGCATTGTCCCCTATAGCCTTGGTGAAGGTGTATGGAGCATATCGGAGCAGGCGAATCTTGCGGTAGGGTACAACGAGGCGCTCCTTTTGCAAATGTAGCCACACTTTGTCACCCACCTGGAAGTTGTGTGGCACCCGATGTTGATCATGTCGTTTCTTGTACTTAGCATTGGCTCTATCCAAGATGTCATGAACCTATTTCCAGATGTGATGAATGCACTCAATGAAGTTGTTTTCCTTGTCAGCCTCAGACTGGACATGGGTTGAATCCTCCCGAGTATTCGCAAATGGCATGGTTACGTCAATGGGACATAGTGGTTGAAATCCCAAGCCCACCTGAAAGGGGTTGTGGCTGGTTGAGCTATGGAGAGACCAGTTGTAGTTGTTTTGTACATAGGAGAGGCTCTCATCCCATGTGCATGGATTCTTTGAGTTGTACATTTACAGAATGTGTACAATCATTTGGTTGATGACCTCTGTTTGGCCATCAGTTTGCGGATGGAAAGCTGTGGACTCGGTGAGCTTGGTGTCCAGCATCGACCAGAGGCTGGACCAAAATGTACTAAGGAACCTGTTGTCCAGGTCTGAGATGATAGACTATGGGATCCCAAAGTGTACCCACATTCGTTCAAATAAGAGTTTAGCAGTGGCTTCTGTTGTGATATTCTTCTTCCAGGCCATCATAATGGACATCTTCGAGAATCTGTCGACGACCACAAAAACACAGTCATTGCCATGCTTAGTAGAAGGAAGGCCCGACATGTAATCCATGGAGATGGATTCCCAAGGTCGACTAGGGTTAGGCAATGGAGTATAGAGGCCTTGCTTCTTGATGGTCGGTTTGGAAATGGCGCAAGTAGTGCAGGACTTTATGTACTTCCCGACATCCTGTCGAAGGTTTGGCCAATAGAAATAATTTTGCAGAACTGCCACGCTTTTCTTGACCCCGAAATGCCCAGCAACCCGACTGTAGTGCGCCTCAAAAATCATCTTGGCACACTCGCTTGAAGGAACACAAAGATGTCTCAGGTGACATATCAGGGCATCCTGGAGATGAAAATTAGCAACTTTCTTACCCTCCAAGAGCGTATTGTATGTGTGGTCGAATTTTGGATCACTTTTGTAGAGAAGCGTCCAATCAAAAGTCCCTTTCCCACAAGAGTTGAGCATCGTGGTTAGCACCATGATAGGGGTTCGACTAAGGCATTCTGCAACATTATTGGTGCCTCCTTTATTGTAATTAATGTTCAAATGAAACTGTTGCAGGTATTTGGACCACATCTGATGGCAATCATTTTGCAACTTCCCTTGTGTCTGTATGAACTGCAAGGGTCGGTGGTCTGTGTGGATGACCGTTTCCTTTCCCAAAATGTAATGCTTCCATTGTCGGCAAGCCTGCACAATGGAATACATATCTTTGTCATAAGTGGGATACTTTGGGACTGTGTCGAAAAGTGTCTCACTGTGATATGCCACTGGATGCCCCTGTTGAGTAAGGACTGCGACAAAAGCATAGTCGGAGGCATCTGTCTCGATCTCAAATGGTTGTTGCAAGTTTGGTAATGTGAGCACTAGTGCAGAGCAGAGGTGACACTTCAAATCGTCGAACGCCTTATGTTGAGATTCAGACCAAAAGTATTTTTCTTTTGCTCCTCCCTTGGTGACTTGACTCAAGGGCTAAGTGATATGAGAGAATCCCAACACAAACCTGCGGTAGAAATTGGCAAGACCCAAAAAGTTGTTGGGCTTTATTAGGGTGGCTGGGGCTGGCCAATCCTGAATGACTTGGATCTTGGTTGGATCCACATGCCCCCCCCACTCATCAATAATGTATCCCAGATACTGAACCTAGGTCATGCCGAAAGTGCATTTTTCCAAATTGGCACACAACTTGTGTTGTCGCAGTGTTTGGAGGACTTGTCGGATGTGTTGGAGGTGCTCTTCCCAAGTCTAGTTGAACATCATAATGTCATCCAAGTACACCACTACAAATGAGTTGGTGAATGGCCGCAAGATGTCGTCCATTAGTCTCATGAAGGTTGTAGGGGCCTTCGTCAACCTGAAAGGCATGACCAGCCATTCGAAAAGGTCCTCCTTGGATTTGAAGGTATTCTTCCACACATCAGAGGGTTCAATTGGTACCTGGTGATACCCAGACTTAAGTCGATCTTGTTGAAGTATTTCTCTCCCTTGAGTTGGTCTAGAAGGTCATCAATCTGTGGGATTTGGTACCTATTCCGGACAGTGATCTTGTTCAGTGCCCGATAATCAATACAGAGTCTCCAATTCCCATCCTTCTTCTACACCAACATGATCGGACCCCCACAGGGCGATGAACTAGGTCGGATGTGACCTTCCTGCAGCAGCTCCTGAATCTGCCTCTTGATTTCATCTTTCTCCATAACAGAGCACTGATAGATTGGTCCATTGGGCAGCGGTTCACCTAGGGTTAGATCGATGGGGTGCTTCACCTAACAATGTAGAGGCACCCCTGCGAGGAAGGTGAAGATGTGCTCATACTCCTCCACGACCTTATCCATTTGTTTCTATCATGCAAAGGGGCCCTGTCTAGACATCGTGGCCACATCCTTCTTCTTTCCCTGAGGGCAGATCATCAGGAAAACAAATTTCCCAATTTTTCCAATGAGCTTACTGCATTGTTTTGCAGTAACCAAAGAGATGGTTGTAGGCGATGTTATTTTCGGTATCCTATACAGCTTATTTCCCAAAGTAATAATAAAAGCACGGGGCTTGGAATCATACATAGCATGTCGCTTCCACAAGTATGGTTGGCCTAATAATACATCAGAAACATCAAGAGGAGCAATGTCACATAATACCTCATCCGTGAAGGGCTTGATGTTGTAGGGAAGGTGGCATTGTTGGCTTACGCGGAGGTCCTATCCTTAGTGCATCCACCTGATGGTGTATGGTTGTGGGTGTGATGTGGTCGGAAATCCTAGCCGCTTCACAAACTCTAATGAGATGAGGTTCTTCTGACTCCCGTTGTCGACAATGAACTTGAACGAGGAACCCTTTACCCACATCTGCGAATGGAAGAGGTGCTCTGTCTCCTCTAGATCTTCTGGTTCCTTCTTCTAGATCTTAGAGGTGCCAACGGTGGTGTTGGGCTCCACATCAATAATCTGCTTCCCCCTGTCATTTCCCTTGTTGGGTTTTGATTCAGAGTCGGTACCTGCATCTGTTTCAGAAGCCTTCAACTCAGCTACCAGTGACTACCTGGCACAACACTCACTTGTGTTGTGAGTGGAGCTCTTATGGAACTCACACCACTTCCCCGTGTCATTTTTTGGCTTCATGATGTTGTTCTTTGCTTGCGGCTTTGATGGGTTTTCCTAGGTCACCCCGCCTTGGCTTGGTCCTTTGTTCGGTGGTTTGTGGGTACCTTTCCCTTGATTCTGATTCGTAGACCCAAAGTCTCACTTCTTTTGTTTGAACTTCTGCTCACTCTTGGCAGCATATCGGTATGTCGCACCAAGAGATGAGACATCGAGGAACTCCATTTCCTCCTAAATGTATCTACGAAGACAACTGTGGTACTTTAACACCAAATTTTTCTCTGAATATTTGATACCCAACTTTGTGCATAGGGTATGGAACAGATTTGTCAGCTCATGTACATCTTGGTCCCTTTT
This sequence comes from Picea glauca, assembly GCA_000966675.3. Lineage (NCBI taxonomy): Eukaryota > Viridiplantae > Streptophyta > Pinopsida > Pinales > Pinaceae > Picea > Picea glauca. The sequence continues at coordinate 1,249,429 of JZKD02S1810250.1, read as the reverse complement.
TCGCCACAGCATAGTCCATTGTATGTATTTGTCCTCATAGCTCCCCAATGGATAATATTGTTCCTTGATGGCGTCTCAGAAAGAATTCCAAGTGGGTGCAACCGAGAATAGAGAGGGTTCCCCCTCGCTATGTTTCTCCCAATAGGTTTCCCACCAGTCCTTGACATGGGGGCGGCTTTAAGGAGTACAAAAATAATCCTTTCTTGGTCGAAAAAGTCCTGAACCGAGAAATATCCTTCTAACAAATTCAACCATCTATCAACGACATCTGCATCTATTTGGCCCTCAAATATGGGAATGTCAAAGTTTACTTGTACCCTAAAAGGAGTGGGGCCTCCAGAGTGGTTGTTGGATGTAGATGCGCTGCCAGCGAGAAGTCGTTGAAGGATTTGGGAAAAGTTGTCCATCATCGCGTTCCTTTGTTTCTCGAGGGCCTCCCCGAGCAATAATTTGATAGGATCTCCTGCTCCCTTATCTTTCTTTTCTTCCCCCAAGGTTGGTCTTCGGGGTTTGTGAGGTTGTTCTTGCAACGGTTCAACCAGATCGATCCATAACTCCTTATACCCCGACCTCGTTAGGGACATGCAAAGAAGGATCGAGAAAGAGAAGACTGCTCTGATACCACTGATCCAGATTTATGCAGGAAAATAATGAAATATAGAAATACACATAAACGTAGAGATGCAATCGAAGTAAAACTTCATTTCATTAACCATAAATGATTGAAATATGCTTACAGACAAAATGGAAATAAAATAGCTCGGGCGTTGGTAGCTTATCTTTGAGAAGATTTGTGGCGGCTACTGGAATCTAAACTATGCGTTAAAATGAGGCTTGAAGGCCTATATATTATTGAGAAACAATGGAAAACCCTAAACATCCAAAAAACCTAACCCTAGGAGATGAAACGCCAGAATATGGGCCCCGTTGGGGTAAATTGGTACATCAATTTCCCGGGGTCGTAACTTTGGCATACTATATCCATTTGACGCACATGATACATCATTAGAAAGATCTATCAGAGGACTACACTTATGATAGAGATTATCAAGTTCGAAATGGACTCTAATTCGTTGGAGCATTCATGTCCAAAAAATGTCGTTTAGGGCCTCAAAACCGCTCTGGAAGATCAGGACTCGAAAAACTGCTAAAAATAGTAAATTGTGCTACAATTAAGGAAACTGAAAAACTGAAAGAAGAAATGGTGTGGGTCCAAGTGGAATTGGCCACCAATATCCACCTGGATCATTCCTCCCCCCTTAGGAAGCAATGGTCCCCATTGCGTTGAATTCCTCCATGAGATGAGGAAACTTTTGTTGAACCTGGTCCCTAGTGAGCCACTTGCCCTGCTGAAGGAGTTGGCCTGCTTTGACAACTCGATATGGTTGGATCCTATGTTGGCGGGTGTTCTTAATCTATGTGTCCATAATCTGATTAGTTGTGGCTTGTTCCATGCAATCTGGGTTTAACTCTGTTGGTGTGATTTGTTCTGCCATGTCGGATGTGTCCAGTAGAGGTGGAAAGTAGGGCCGAAGGCGGTCCACAATGAACACTGGGTGCAGACCAAGGAATGGTGGAATACCAAGCTCAAAGGAATTGTCCCCTATAGCCTTGGTGATGGTGTATGGACCATATCAGAGCAGGCGAATCTTCCAGTAGGGTCCAGCGAGGTGCTCCTTTTGCAAATGTAGCCACACTTTGTCACCCACTTGGAAGTTGTGCGGCACCCGATGTTGATCATGTTGTTGCTTATACTTAGTATTGGATCTGTCCAATATGTCATGAACCTATTGGAAGATGTGTTGAATGTGCTCAATGAAGTTGTTTGCCTTGTCAGCCTCACACTGGACATGGGTTGAATCTGCCTAAGTAGCTGCAAATGGCATGGCTACGTCAATGGGACATAGTGGTTGGAATCCCAAGCCCACCTGAAAGGGGTTGTGGCTGGTTGAGCTATGGAGAGCCCGATTTTAGTTGTGTTGTACATAGGGGAGGCTCTCATCCCATGTGCATGGATTCTTTGAGTTGTACATGCACATAATATGTACAATCATCTAGTTGACGACCTCTGCCTGGCCATCAATTTGCAAATGGAAAGCTATGGACTTGGTGAGCTTGGTGTCCATCATGGACCAGAGGTTGGACCAAAATGTACTGAGGAACCTGTTCTCTGGGTCTGAGATGATAGACTTGGGGATCCCAAAGTGTACCCACACTCATTCAAAGAAGAGTTTAGCAATGTCTTATGTTGTGATATTCTTCTTGCAGGCCATCATAATGGACATCTTCGAGAATCTGTCAACGACCACAAAAACACAGTCATTTCCATTCTTAGTAGAAGGAAGTCCCAACATGTAATCCATGGAGATGGATTCCCAAGGTCGACTAGGGGTAGGCGGCGGAGTATAGAGGCCTTTCTTCTTAATGGTCGGTTTGGCAATGGAGAAAGCAGTGCAGGACTTGATGTACTTCCCAACATCCTGTCAAACGTTCAGTCAATAGAAATACTTTTGCAGAACTGCCATGGTTTTCTCGACCTCAAAATGCCCAGCGACTCGACTGTAGTGCGCCTCCCAAATCATCTTGTCATGCTCACTTGAAGGAACACAAAGATGTCCCAGGTGACATAGCAGGGCATCCTGGAGGGGAAAATTAGGAACTTTCTTACCCTCCAAGAGCATATTGTATGTGTGGCCAAATTCTAGATCACTTTTATAGAGAAGCAGCCAATCGGAAGTCTCGTTCCCACAAGAGTTGAGCACCCTGGTTAGCACCATGATAGGGGGTCGGCTGAGGTAGTCTGCAACATCATTGGTGCTTCATTTCTTGTACTTAATGTTCAAATGAAACTGTTGCAGGTATGTGGACCATTTCTGATGGTGATGGTTCTGCAACTTCCCTTATGTCTGTATGAACTGCAAGGGTCGGTGGTCTTTGTGGATAATTGTTTCCTTTCCAAAAATGTAATGCTTCCATTGTCAGCAAGCCTGCACAATGGAATACATCTCTTTGTCATAAGTGGGATACTTACGGATTGTGTCGAAAAGTGTCTCACTGTGACATGCCACTGGATTCCCCTCTTGAGTAAGGACTGCCCCAATAGCATAGTCGGAGGCATCTATCTTGATCTCAAATGGTTGTTGCAAGTCTGGTAATGTGAGAACTAGTGCAGAGCAGAGGCAACGCTTCAAATCATCGAACACCTTTTGTTGATATTTAGACCAAAATATTTTTTCTTTCGCTCCTCCCTTGGTGACTTGACTCAAGGGCCAAGTGATATGAGAGAATCCCAACACAAACCTGTGATAGAAATTGGCAAGACCCAAAAAGTTGCGGAGCTCTGTTAGGGTGGTTAGGGATGGCCAATCCCGAATGACTTGGATATTGTTTGGATCCACATGCACCCCCCACTCATCAATAATGTATACCAGATACTGAACCTGTGTCATGCCGAAAGTGCACTTCTCCAAATTGGCACACAACTTGTGTTGCCGCAGTGTTTGGAGGATGTGTCGAATGTGGTGGAGGTGTTCTTCCCAAGTTTGGCTGAAGATCATAATGTCATCCAATTACACCACTACAAATTAGTTGGTGACTAGCCACAATATGTCATCCATTAGTCTCATGAAGGTTGCAGGGGCATTCGTCAACCTGAAAGGCATGACCGGCCATTCGAAAAGGCCCTACTTGGATTTGAAGGCATTCTTCCACACATTAGAGGGTTCAATTGGTACCTGGTGATACCCAAACTTCAAGTCAATATTGATGAAGTATTTTGCCCCCTTGAGTTGGTCCAGAAGGTCATCAATGTGTGGGATCGGGTAGCTATTATGGACAGTGATCTTGTTCAGTGCCTGATAGTCAATGCAAAGTCTCCAAGTCCCATCCTTATTCTACTCCAGCATGATCAAGCTCCCACAGAGTGATGAACTAAGCCAGATGTGACCTTTCTGCAACAACTCCTGAATATGCCTCTTGATTTCATCATTCTCCAAAATAGAGCGTCGATAGATTGGTCCATTGGGCAGCGGTGCACCTGGGGTCAGTTCAATGGGGTGATTCACCTGACAGTGTAGAGGCACCCTTGCGGGGGAGGTGAAGATGTGCTCATACTCCTCCATGACCTTATCCATTTGTTGTTGTCATGTAGAGGGGTCGTGTCTAGAGGTCGTGGCCATAGTCTTATTCTTTCCCTGAGGGTGGATCATCAGGAAAACAAATTTCCCGGTTTGGGCAATGAGCTTACTTCATTGTTTTGTAGTAACCAAAGAGATGGTTGTAGGTGATGCTATTTCTAGTATCATGTACAGCTTATTCCCCAAAGTAATAATAAAATCATGGGGCCTAGACTCATACACAGCATGTCGCTTCCACAAGTATGGTTGGCCTAATAATACATCAGAAACATCAAGAGGAGAAATGTCACATAATACCTCATTCGTGAAGGGATTATTGTTGTATGGAAGGCGGCATTGTTGTCTTACATGGAGGTCTCATCCTTGATGCAACCACCTGATCATGTATGGTTGTGGATGTGTTGTGGTCAGCAAGCCCAATCATTTCACTACCTCTAGTTATATGAGGTTCTTCTAGATCTCGTTGTCGACAATGAACTGCAATGGGGAACCCTTTACCCACATATAGGAATGGAAGAGGCGCTCTGCCTCCTTTAGATCTTCTGGTTCCTTCTTCTAGATATTCATGGTGGCAACAGTGGCATTGGGCTCCACATTGATAATATGCTTCCCCCTATCATTCCCCTTGTTGGGTTCTTATTCAAAGTTAGAGCCTGCATCCAATTTATAAGCCTTCAACTCAGCTACCAATGACTGCTTGGCACGACAATCACTTGTGTTGTGAGTGGAGCTCTTATGGAACTCACACCACTTCCCCGTGTCCTTTTTTGGCTTCATGAAGTTGTTTTTTTATTGCGGCTTTGGTGGGTTGTCCAGGGTGCCCTGCCTTGGCTTGGTCCTTTGTTCGGCGGTTTGGGGGTACCTTTCCCTTGCTTCTGATTCACAGACCTAAAGTCTCGCTTCTTCTGTTTGAACTTATGCCCAATCTTGGCAGCATACCTATATACCACACCAAGAGAGGAGACGTTAAGGAACTCCATTTCCTCCTGAATATATCTATGAAAAAAACTACAGTACTTTAACACCAAATGTTTCTCCAAATCTTTGATACCCAACTTTGTGCGTAGGGTATGGAACAGATTCATCAACTCATGCACATCTTGGTCCCTTTGCCACCGCAGCATAGTCCATTGTATGTATTTTTCCTCATTGCTCCCCAGAGGATAATATTGTTCCTTGATGGAATCTCAGAAATAATTCCAAGTGGGTGTGACCAAGAACAGAGAGGGTTCCCCCTCGCTCTATTGCTCCTAGTAGGTTTCCCTCTAGTCCTTTGGGAAAATTTGTCCATCATCGTGTTCCTTTGTTTCTCAAGGGCCTCCTCAAGCAATAATTTGATAGGATATCCTACTCCCTCATCTTTATTTTCTTCCCCTATGGGCGGTCGTTGGGGTTTGTGAGGCTGATCTCGCAACGGTTCAACCAAATCGAGCCCTAACTCCTTATACCCCGACCTCGTTGGGGACATGCAAAGAAGGATCGAGAAAGAGCATATTGCTTTGATACCACTGATCCAGATTTATGCAGGAACATAATGAAATATAGAAATACACATAAAAACAGAGATGCAATAGAAGTAAAACTTCATTTCATTAACCATAAATGACTGAAATATGCTTACAGATAGAATGGAAATAAAATAGCTCGGGCGTTGGTAGCTTATCTTTGAGAAGATATGTGGAAACTACTGGCCTATGAACTCTGTGTTACAATGAGGCTCAAAGGCCTATATATTATTGAGAAACAATGGAAAAACCTAAACATCGAAAAAACCTAACCCTAGGAGATGAAATGCCAGAATATGGGCCCCATTGGGGTAAATTGGTACATCAATTTCCTGGGGTCGTGACTTTGGCATACTATCTTCGTTTGATGCACACGATACATCGTTAGAAAGATCTATCCAAGGAATACACTGTTGATAGAAAATATCAGGTCAGGAATCAAATCAAATTCATCGGAGCATTCATGCCCAAAAAACGTCGTTTAGGGCCTCAAAACAACTCCGGAAGTTCAGGACCCAAAAAACTGCTAAAAATAGTAAATTTTGCTACAATTAAGGAAACTAAAAAACTGAAAGAAACAATGGTGTGGGTCCAAGTGGAATAGGCGGGTGGCCACCAATATCCATCTAGATCACTCCTCCTCCCTTAGGAAGCAATGGTCCCCGTTGCGTTGAGTTCCTCCATGAGATGAGGAAACTTTTGTTGAACCTGGTCCCTGGTGAGCAACTTGCCCTGGTGAAGGAGTTGGTCTGCTATGACAACTCTATATAGATGGCTCCTCTGTTGGCGGGTTTTATTGATCTGTGTGTCCATAATCCGATCAGTTGTGGCTTGTTCCATGCAATCTAGGTTTAACTCTGTTGGTGTGAGTTGTTGTACCATGTCGGACGTGTTCAGTAGAGGTGGAAAGTAGGGCTGAAGGCGGTCCACATTGAAAACTGGGTGCAGACCAAGGAATGGTGGAATATTGAGCTCAAAGGCATTGTCCCCTACATCCTTGGTGATGGTGTATGGACCATATCAGAGCAGGCGAATCTTGCGCTAGGGTCCAGCGAGGCACTCCTTTTGCAAATGTAGCCACACTTTGTCTCCCACATGGAAGTTGTCTGGCACCTGATGTTGATAATGTCATTTCTTGTACTTAGCATTGGCTCAGTCCAAGATGTCATGAACCTTTTGGTGGATGTGTTGAATGCCCTCAATGAATTCGTTTGCCTTGTCAGCCTCAGACTGGACATGGGTTGAATCTGCCCGAGTAGCCACAAATGGCATGCCTTCGTCAATGGGACATAGTGGTTGGAATCCCAAGCCCACCTGAAAGGGGTTGTGGCTGGTTGAGATATGGAGAGCCTGGTTGTAGTTGTGTTGTACATAGGGGAGGCTCTCATCCCATGTGCATGGATGCTTTGAGTTGTTCATGCACAGAATGTGTACAATCATATGGTTGACGACCTCTATCTGGCCATCAGTTTGCGGATGGAAAGTTGTGGACTTGGTGATCTTGGTGTCCAGCATCGACTAGAGGCTGGACCAAAATGTACTAAGGAACCTGTTGTCCAGGTCTGAGATGATAGACTGTGGGATCCCAAAGTGTACCCACACTCGTTCAAAGAAGAGTTTAGCAATGGCTTCTGCTGTGATATTCTTCTTGCAGGCCATCATAATGGACATCTTCAAGAATATGTCGATGACCACAAAAATATAGTCATTGTCATGCTTAGTACAAGGAAGGCCCGACATGTAATCCATGGAGATGGATTCCCAAGGTCGACTAGGGGTAGGCAGCGGAGTATAGAGGCCTTTATTCTTGATGTTCGGTTTGGAAATGGTGCAAGCAGTGTAGGACTTGATGTACTTCCCGACATCCTGTCAGAGGTTCGGCCAATAGAAATACTTTTGCAGAACTGCCACGGTTTTCTTGACCCTGAAATGCACAGCGACCCAACTGTAGTGCACCTCCCAAATCATCTTGGCACGCTCACTTGAAGGAACACAAAGATGTCCCAGGTGACATAGCAGGGCATCATGGAGGTGAAAATTAGTAACTTGCTTACCCTCCAAGAGTGTATTGTATGTGTGGCCGAATTTTGGATCACTTTTTTAGAGAAGCAGCCAATCGGAAGTCTCGTTCCCACAAGAGTTGAGAAACGTGGTTAGCGCCATGATAGGGGGTCGGTTGAGGCAGTCTGCAACACTATTGGTGCTTCCATTATTGTACTTAATGTTCAAATGAAACTGTTGCAAGTATGTGGACCACTTTTGATGGCAATCATTCTGCAACTTCCCTTGTGTTTGTATGAACTGCAAGGGTCGGTGGTCTGTGTGGATGACCATTTCCTTCCCCAAAATGTAATGCTTCCATTTTCAAAAAGCTTGCACAATGGAATACATATCTTTTTCATAAGTGGGATACTTTTGGACTGTGTTAGAAAGTGTCTCACTGTGATATGACATTGGATGCCCCTGTTGAGTAAGGATTGCCCCAATAGCATAGTCGGAGGCATCTGTCTCGATCTAAAATGGTTGTTGCAAGTCTGGTAATGTGAGCACTGGTGCAAAGCAGAGGTGATGCATCAAATCATTGAATGCCTTCTATTGAGATTCAAACCAAAAGAATATTGCTTTCACTCCTCCCTTGGTGACTTGACTCAAGGGCCAAGTGATATGAGAGAATCCCAACACAAACCTGCGGTATAAATTGGCAAGACCCAAAATGTTGTGGAGCTTTGTTAGGGTGGTTGGGGATGGCCAATCTCGAATGACTTGGATCTTGGTTGGATCCACATGAACCCCCCACTCATCAATAATGTATCCCAGATACTGAACCTGGGTCATGTCGAAAGTGCACTTCTCCAAATTGGCACACAACTTGTGTGGCTGCAGTGTTTGGAGGACTTGTTGGATGTGGTGGAGGTGCTCTTCCCAAGTCTAGCTGAAGATCATAATGTCATCCAAGTACACCACTACAAATGATTTGGTGAATGGCTGCAAGATGTCGTCCATTAGTCTCATGAAGGTTGCAGGGGCATTTGTCAACCCGAAAGGCATGACCAACCATTCGAAAAGGCCCTCCTTGGATTTGGAGGCAGTCTTCCACACATCAGAGGGTTCAATTGGTACCTGGTGATACCCAGACTTAAAGTCGATCTTGTTGAAGTATTTCACCCCCTTGAGATGGATTCCCAAGGTCGACTAGGGGTAGGTAGTGGAGTATAGAGGCCTTGCTTCTTGATGGTAGGTTTGGCAATGACGCAAGTAGTGCAGGACTTGATGTACTTCCCGATATCCTGTCGAAGGTTCGGCCAATAAAAATACTTTTGCAGAACTGCCACTATTTTCTCAACCCCGAAATGCCCAGTGACTCGACTGTAGTGCGCCTCCCAAATCATAATGGCACACTCGCTTGAAGGAAGAAAAAGATGTCCTAGGTGACATAGCAGGGCATCCTAGAGGTGAAAATTAGGAACTTTCTTACCCTCCAAGAGCGTATTGTATGTGTGGTTGAATTCTGGATCACTTTTGTAGAGAAGCATCCAATCGGAAGTCTTGTTCCCACAAGAGTTGAGCACCGTGGCTAGCACCATGATAGGGGGTTGGTTGAGGCAATCTGCAACATTATTGGTGCTTCCTTTATTGTACTTAATGTTCAAATGAAACTATTGTAGGTATGTGGACCACTTCTGATGGCGATCGTTTTGCAACTTCTCTTGTGTCTATATGAACTGCAAGGGTTGGTGGTCTATGTGGATGACTGTTTCCTTTCCCAAAATGTAATACTTCCATTGTCGGCAAGCCTGCACAATGGAATACATCTCTTTGTCATAAGTGGGATACTTCCAGACTGTGTCGAAAAGTTTCTCACTGTGATATGCCACTAGATTCCCTTGTTGAGTAAGGACTGCCCCAATAGCATAGTCGGAGGGATCTGTCTCGATCACAAATGGTTGTTGCAAATCTGGTAATGTGAGAATTGGTGCAGAGCAAAGGCGACGCTTCAAATCGTCGAATTCCTTCTGTTGAGATTCAGACCAAAAGTATTTTTCTTTCGCTCCTCCCTTTGTGACTTGACTCAAGGGCCAAGTGATATGAGAGAATCCCAACACAAACCAGCGATAGAAATTGGCAAGACCCAAAAAGTTGTGGAAATTTGTTAGGGTGGTTATGGCTGGCCAATCCCGAATGACATGGATCTTGGTTGGATCCACATGGACCCCCCACTCATCAATAATGTATCCCAGATACTGAACCTGGGTCATGCCAAAAGTGCACTTCTCCAAATTGGCACACAACTTGTGTTGCCGAAGTGTTTGGAGGACTTGTCGGATTTGGTGGAGGTGCTCTTCCCAAGTCTAGCTGAAGATCATAATTTCATCCAAGTACACCACTACAAATTAGTTGGTGAATGGTCGTAAGATTTCGTCCATTAGTCTCATGAAGGTTGCAGGGGAATTCGTCAACTCAAAAGGCATGACCAGCCATTCGAAAAGGCCCTCCTTGGATTTGAAGGAAATCTTCCACACATCGGAGGGTTCAATTGGTACCTGTTGATACCCAAACTTCAAGTCAATCTTGTTGAAGTATTTCACCCCCTTGAGTTGGTCCAGAAGGTCGTCAATCCATGGAATCGGGTACCTATTACGAACAGTGATCTTGTTCAGTGCCCAATAGTCAATGCAGAGTCTCCAAGACCCATTCTTCTTCTACACAAGCACGATCAGGCTCCCATAGGGTGATGAACTAGGACGGATGTGACCTTTCTGCAACAGCTCCTGAATCTGCCTCTTGATTTTGTCATTCTCCATAACAGAGCATCGATAGATTGGTCCATTGGGCAGCGGTGCACCTGGGGTCAGATCGATGGAGTGCTTCACTTGACAGTGTAGAGTCACCCCTATGAGGGAGGTGAAGATGTACTTGTATTCCTCCACGACCTTATCCATTTGTTGTTGTCATGAAGAGGGGTCTTGTCTAGAGGTCGTGGCCATGGCCTTCTTCTATCCTTGAGGGTGGATCATCAGGAAAATAAGTTTCTCGGTTTTGGCAATGAGCTTACTGCATTGTTTTGAAGTAACCAAAGAGATGGTTGTAGGCGGTGCTATTTCCGGTATCCTGTACAGCTTATTTCCCAAAGTAATAATAACAGCACAGGGCTTGGACTCATACACAGCATGTCACTTCCACAAGTATGGTTGGCCTAATAATACATCAGAAACATCAAGAGGAGAAATGTCACATAATACCTCAATTGTGAAGGGCTTGATGATGTAGGGAAGGTGGAATTGATGGCTTATGTGAAGGTCTCGTCCTTGGTGCAGCCACCCGATGGTGTATGGTTGTGGTTGTGTTGTGGTTGGCAAGCCCAGCCATTTCATGACCTCTAATGAGATGAGGTCCTTCTGGCTCCCACTGTCGACAATAAACTACAACGGGGAACCCTTTACCACATCTGGGAATGGAAGAGATGCTCTACCTCCTATGGATCTTCTGGTTCCTTCTTCTGGATATTTGAGGTGGAAATGGTGGCGTTTGACTCCACATCGACAATCTGCTTCCCCCTTTCATTCCCCTTGTTGAGTTCTGATTCAGATTTGGAGCCTGCATCCAATTCAGAAGCCTTCAACTCAGCTACCAGTGACTGCTTGGCATGACACTCACTTGTGTTGTGAGTGGAGCTCTTATGGAACTCACACCACTTCCCCATGTCCTTTTTTGGCTTCGTAATGTTGTTCTTTGCTTGCGGCTTTGGCGGGTTTTCCTGGGTCACCCCGCCTTGGCTTGGTCCTTTGTTCAATGGTTTAGGTGTACCTTTCCCTTTCTTCTGATTTGCAGACCCAAAGTCTTGCTTCTTCTGTTTGAACTTCTGCTCAATCTTGGCAGCATACCGGTATGCCGCACCAAGAGAGGAGACGTCGAGGAACTCCATTTCCTCCTGAATTTATCTATGAAGACACTTGCGGTACTTTAACACCAAATGTTTCTCCGAATCTTTGATACCAAACTTTGTGCGTAGGGAATGGAACAGATTCGTCAGCTCATGCACATCTTGGTCCCTTTGCCGCTACAGCGTAATCCATTATATGTATTTGTCCTCACATCTCCCCACAGGGTAATATTATTCCTTTATGGTGTCTCGAAAATAATTCTAAGTGGGAGTGACCAAGAACAGAGAGGGTTCCCCCTCGCTCTGTTTCTCCCAGTAGGTTTCCACCAGTCCTTGACATGGGGGGCGGCTTTAAGGAGTGAAAAAATAATCCTTTCTCGGTCGGAAAAGTCATGAACCAAGAAATATCCTTCTAACAGATTCAACCATCTATCAATGACATATGCATCTATTTGGCCCTCAAATATGGGAATGTCAAATTTTATGTGTACCTTAAAAGGAGTGGCACCTCCAGAGAGGTTTTTGGATGTATATGTGTTGCATGTGGGCAGTCGTTGAAGGATTTGGTCAAATTTGTCCATCATCGCATTCCTTTGTTTCTCAAGGGCCTCCTCGAGCAATAATTTGATAGGATCTCCTGCTCCCTCATATTTCTTTTCTTCCCCCATGGGCGGTCGTCGGGGTTTGCGAGGATGATCTTGCAACAGTTCAACCAGATCAAGCCCTAACTCCTTATACCCCGACCTCATTGGGGACATGCAAAGAAGGATCAAGAAAGAGAAGATTGTTCTAATACCACTGATCTGGATTTATGCAGGAACACAATGAAATATATAAATACACATAAACGCAGAGATGCAACGGAAGTAAAACTTCATTTCATTAACCATAAATGACTGAAATATGCTTACAGACAGAATGGAAATAAAATAGCTCGGGCGCTAGTAGCTTATCTCTGAGAAGAGATGTGGTGGCTACTGGCCTCTAAACTCTATGTAACAATGAGGATTGAAGGCCTATATATTATTGAGAAACAATGGAAAACCCTAAGCATCCAAAAAACATAACCCTAGGAGATGAAACACCAGAATATGGGCCTCGTTGGGGTAAATTTTTACATCAATTTCCAGGGGTCGTAACTTTGGCATACTATCTCCATTTGACGCACATGATACATTGTTAGAAATATCTATCCGAGGACTACACTGATGATAGTGAATATTAATTCTGTAATAGACACAAATTCATCGAAGCATTCATGCCCAAAAAATGTCATTTAGGGCCTCAAAACGGCTCTGGAAGTTTAGGACCCGAAAAACTACTAAAAATAGCAAATTGTGCTACAATTAAGGAAATTGGAAAACTAAAAGAAACAATGGTGTGGGTCCAAGTGCAATAGGTGGGTGGCCACCAATATCCACCTAGATAATTCCTCCCCACTTAGGAAGCAATGGTCCCCATTGTGTTGAGTTCCTCCATGAGATGAGGAAACTTATGCTGAACCTAGTCCCTGGTGAGCCACTTGACCTGGTGAAGGAGTTGGCTTGCTTTGACAACTCGATATAGTTGGATCCTCTATTGGCAGGTGTTCTTGATCTGTGTTTCCATAATCCGATTAGTTGGGGCTTATTCCATGCAATCTGATTTTAACTATGTTGGTGTGAGTTGTCCTGCCATGTCGGATGTGTCCAGTAGAGGCAGAAAGTAGGGTCGAAGGCGGTCCACATTGATCATTGGGTGAAGACCAAGGAATGGTGGAATACTGAGCTCAAAGAAATTGTCCCCTACAGCCTTGGTGATGGTGTATGGACCATATCAAAGTGGGAAAATCTTGCGGTAGGGTCCAGCGAGGTGCTCCTTTTGCAAATGTAGCCACACTTTGTCGCCCACCTGGAAGTTGTGTGGCACTCGATGTTGATCATGTCGTTGATTTTACTTAACATTGGCTCTATCCAAGATGTCATGAACCTATTGGCAGATGTGTTGAATGCACTCAATGAAGTTGTTTTTCTTGTCAGCCTCAGACTGGACATGGGTTGAATCTACCACAGTAACAGCAAATGGCATGGCTATGTCAATGGGACATAATGGCTGGAATCGCAAGCCCACCTGAAAGGGGTTGTGACTCGTTGAGCTATGGAGAGCCCGGTTGTATCTATGTTGTACATAGGGGAGGCTCTCATCCCATGTGCATTGATGTTATGAGTTGTACATGCGCATAATGTGTACAATCATCTGATTAACGACCTCTGGTTGGCCATCAGTTTGTGTGTGGAAAGTTGTGGACTTGGTGAGCTTGGTGTCCAACATCAACCAGAGGCTGGACCAAAATGTACTAAGGAACATGTTGTCCAGGTCTGAGATGATAGACTATGGGATCCCAAAGTGTACCCACACTTGTTCAAAGAAGAGTTTAGCAGTGGCTTCTACTATGATATTCTTCTTCCAGGCCATCATAATGGATATCTTCGAGAATCTGTCGACGACCACAAAAACACAGTCATTGTTATGCTTAGTAGAAGGAAGGCCTGACATGTAATCCATGGAGATGGATTCCCAAGGTTGACTAGGGGTAGGCAGTGGAGTATAAAGGCCTTTCTTCTTGATGGTGGCTTGGCAATGGCACAAGCAGTGCAGGACTTGATGTACTTCCCGACATCCTGTCGAAGGTTCGACCAATAGAAATACTTTTGCATAACTGCCACGGTTTTCTCGACCCCGAAATGCCCAGTGACCCGACTGTAGTGCGCCTCCCAAATCATCTTGGCACACTCACTTGAAGGAACACAAAGATATCCCAGGTGAAATAGTAGGGCAACCTGAAGGTGAAAATTAGGAACTTGCTTACCCTCCAAGAGTGTATTGTATGTGTGGTCGAATTCTGGATCAGTTTTGTAGAGAAGCAGCCAATCCAAAGTCTCGTGCCTACAAGAGTTGAGCATCGTGGTTAGCGCCATGATAGGGGGTCTTCTGAGGTAGTCTAAAATATTATTCATGCTTCTTTTCTTGTACTTAATGTTCAAATGAAACTGTTGCAGATATGTGGACCACTTCTGACGGCGATCATTCTGCAACTTACCTTGTGTTTGTATGAACTGCAAGGGTTGGTGGTCTATGTGGATGACCGTTTCCTTTCCCAAAATGTAATGCTTCCATTGGCGGCAATCCTTCATAATGGAATACATCTCTTTCTCATAAGTGGGATACTTCCGGAATGTGTCAGAAAGTGTCTCACTGTGATATGCCACTGGATGCCCCTGTTGAGTAAGGATTGTGCCAATAGCATAGTCAGAGGCATATGTCTCGATCTTAAATGGTTGTTGCAAGTCTGGTAATGTGAGAACTGGTGAAGACTAGAGGCAATGCTTCAAATCGTCGAATGCCTTCTGTTGAGATTTAGACCAAAATAATTTTTCTTTCGCTCCTCCCTTGGTGACTTGACTCAAGGGCCAAGTGATATGAGAGAATCCCAACACAAACATGAGGTAGAAATTGGCAAGACCCAAAAAGATGCGAAGCTCTGTTAGGATGGTTTGGGCTGGCCAATCTCTAATGACTTGGATCTTGGCTGGATCCACATGAACCCCTCGCTCATCAATAATGTATCCTAGATACTGAAACTGGGTCATGCCGAAAGTGCACTTCTCCAAATTGGCACACAACTTGCGTTATCGCAGTGTTTGGAGGACTTGTTAGATGTGGTGGAGGTGCTCTTCCCAAGTCTAGTTGAAGATCATAATGTCATCCAAGTACACTACTACAAATTAGTTGGTGAATGGCCGCAAGATGTTGTCCATTAGTCTCAAGAAGGTTGCAAGTGCATTCTTCAATCCGAAAGGCCTGACCAGTCATTCGAAAAGGCCCTCCTTGGATTTGAAGGTAATATTCCACACATCAGAGGGTTCAATTGGTACCTGTTGATACCCAGACTTCAAGTCGATCTTGTTGAATTATTTTTCCCCCTTGAGTTGGTCCATAAGGTCATCAATCTGTGGGATCGGGTACCTATTCCAGACAGTGATCTTGTTCAGTGCTCGATAGTCAATGCAGAGTCTCCAAGTCCTATCCTTCTTCTGCACCAACATGATCAGGATCCCATAGAGAAATGAACTAGGCCGAATGTGACATTTTTGCAACAGCTCTTGATCTGCCTCTTGATTTCATCATTCTCCATAACATAGCGTCGATGGATTGGTCCATTGGGCAGTGGTGCATCTGGGGTTAGATCGATGGGGTGCTTCACCTGACAGTGTAGAGGCACCCCTGTTGGGGAGGTGAATATGTGATCGTACTCCTCCATGACCTTATCCATTTGTTGTTTTCATATAGAGGGGCCCTATCTGGAGGTTGTGGCCACAGCCTTCTTCTTTCCCTGAGGACAGATCATCAGGAAAACAAATTTCCTGGTTTTGGCAATGAGCTTACTGCATTGTTTTGCAGTAACCAAAGAGATGGTTGAAGGTGGTGCTATTTTCGGTATCCTGTACAGCTTATTGCCCAAAGTAATAATAACAGCACGGGGCCTGGACTCATACACAACATGTCTCTTCCACAAGTATGGTTGGCCTAATAATACATCAGAAACATCAAGAGGAGCAATGTCACATAATACCTCATCCATGAAGGGCTTGATGATGTAGGGAAGGTGGCATTGTTGGCTTACATGGAGGTCATGTCCTTGGTGCAACCACCCAATGGTGTATGGTTGTGGGTGTGCTATGGTTGGCAAGCCCAGCTGTTTCATGACCTCTAATGAGATGATATTCTTCTGGTTCCTGCTGTCGATAATGAACTGCAACGAGGAACCCTTTACCCAAATCTAGGAATGGAAGAGGCGCTCTGCCTCCTCTGGATCTTTTGGTTCCTTATTTTGGATCTTTGTGGTGGAAATGGTGTATTTGGGCTCTGCATCGATAATATGCTTCCCACTGTCATTCCCCTTCACTACTACATATTGAAAAATTTGCGACGACCACTTGCGACGAAAGTACTCTTTCGTTGCAACATGCAAGAGAAAAAGATTTTTTTTTCTAAATATACCTCGTGTTCGTCGCAATTTCGACACCTGCAGTTTTACTGAACTATAATGGTCAATGTTCATCTCATAAGCGATGACCTTAGATTGGTCGTCGCATAAGCGACGATAGTTGACCATAATAATTTAGTCAAACTTTACCGTTGAAAATGACCTAAAATAAATAGTTGTAAAAAATATATATATGTTTAGGTCACTATCGTCGCAATTGCGACGATCTTGACCTAAAATTGGGCTATAAATATTTGACGAATTGAAGATGTTGCGACAATCTTGCTATAACAACGACGGTTCCGAAAGGGTATTTTTGTGTGGGAAAATGTCGCAGAATGTTGTTAGAGGTGGGGAAAAAAGTAAAGCGGGTGAAAAGGGTGATGGTAGATGTTATTGCCCTTGTAAAAAATGTTGCCTCGGACATCCCATAAGAATTTTAATAGCAACGGATACAAAACATTGTAGGAAATATGGTCACATTGATGGCGGATCGAATGAATATCGTACCATGGTACCTAGCTATATATTTATTATTTTTTTTTATTTTGTCAATTTTATATAAAATTATATATATGTATATATATTGTTTGAATGTTTGTTATAGTATACACTAATTTTGCATGATTGTTTG
>JZKD02S1810250.1:1132241-1213081 GCA_000966675.3 Picea glauca | reverse complement strand
ATCCATATATGATTCGTACATAGCCATACAAAATCAATCTAGACAAAACCTAACATAACTAGAATCGTCTTTAACCTCCAAGAAAACATAATTCTATATCTACCCCAAGACATATGAACCAAACAACAAAAAATAGACAATTGAGTAGCTTCTAGTAGAGCATTGTCCTTGTATTCACATTCCCACAAGAAGCCTTGTAGCATGATGGATTATTTTGACAACATATCCTAATTTTTATTAAAATCCATGTAGATATGGAAAAATGAGGCCTCCTCGAACATAGATTTTTTCTCCAAGCATAGTGCCATGATTGGCTCCAAGACCAAATATGTAATATTAAATTTTCAATTATCTCAATCCATCAACAACTTAAAATATCCAAGAACTTGCAAACACCTAATATTTTTTTCAAGTGCCACTTTCATAAACATCTAGAGGGTGTAGAATTCAACCATGTTATTTGCGCCCAGTCCTGCTCCATATTTTAAGGAAAAGAAGTGGTAATGATCTAAAAAGAGTATGACTCCATCCCCACACATTTTTGGAGAGCCTTGATAAGCTCCATCAAAGAAGTCCCAAGGCTTTGTGAAATCAATATGGGGCTCATGCAATACCCTTTGGGATTTAATATTAATATTAATATCAAAAATGATGCCCAAAATATTTTTTTATTTTTTTTCTAAATAAATTTTGGTCGTCGCATATCCGACGACAACTTTTATCGATGCGATGGTTTTTCTATATAAACATCGAAAAGTTGTCGTCGAATAGGAAATGACAACTTCTTTTGATGCGATGGTTTTGCTATATAAACATCGAATAGTTGTCATCAAATAGGCGATGAAAACTTATTTTGATGCGTCAGTTTAGCTACATAAACAACAAAAAGTTGTCGTCGAATAGGCAACGACAACTTCTATTGATGCGACGGTTCAATTGTATAAACAACGAAAAGTGACATCGAATATGCGACGACAACTTCTATTGTTGTGTCGGTTTAGCTACATAAACAACAAAAAGTTGTTGTCGAATAGGTGACGACAACTTCTAATGATGCGTCAATTTAACTATAAAATTTGTTGTCGCAATTTAGATGAAAAGTTGGTTTAAGATTTTTTTCCTATATTGTCGCTTATGCAACGTTTGATCAAGTTCGTCGCAAATGCCACGTCACCTAAACCGATGTTTTAGAGACTCCAAATTTGTCGCCATATCAATGACATAACGTCGCATAAGCGTCAAAACAACCGTCGCAAAATGGGACAAATATGCTAGTGCTTCTAGGGTTCTAATTCAAAGTTGGAGCCTGCATCCAATTCAGAAGCCTTCAACTTGGCTACTAGTTACTGCTTGGCATGACACTCACTTGTGTTGCGAGTGGAGCTTTTATGGAACTCACACCACTTCCCTGTGTCCTTTTTTGGCTTCGTGATGTTGTTCTTTTCTTGCGGCTTTGGCGGGTTGTCCTGGATCACCCCACCTTGGCTTGGTCCTTTGTTTGGGGGTCTATGGGTACCTTTCCCTTGCTTCTGATTCACGGACCCAAAGTCTCGCTTCTTCTGTTTGAACTTCTGCTCAATCTTGGCATCATACCGGTATGCCGCACCAAGAGAGGAGATGTTGAGGAACTCCATTTCCTCCTGAATGTATCTATGAAGACAATTGCGGTACTTTGACACCAAATGTTTCTCTGAATCTTTGATACCCAACTTTGTACATAGGGTATGGAATAGATTCGTCAGCTCATGCACATCTTGGTCCCTTTGCTGCCGCAGCGTAGTCCATTGTATGTATTTGTCCTCATAGCTCCCCATGAGATAATATTGTTCCTTGATGGCATCTCAGAAATAATTCCAAGTGGGTGCAACCAAGAACAGAGAGGGTTCCACCTCGCTCTGTTGCTCCCAGTAGGTTTCCCACCAGTCCTTGACATGGGGGGCGGCTTTAAGGAGTGCAAAAATAATCCTTTCTCGGTCGGAAAAGTCATGAACCGAGATATATCCTTCTAACAGATTCAACCATATATCAATGACATCTGCATCTATTTGGCCCTCAAATATGGGAATTTCAAAGTTTACTTGTACCATAAAAGGAGTGGCGCCTCTAGAGTGGGTGTTGGATGTAGATCTGCTGCCAATAGGCAGTCGTTGAAGGATTTGGGCAAAGTTGTCCATCATCACGTTCCTTTGTTTCTTGAG
This sequence comes from Picea glauca, assembly GCA_000966675.3. NCBI lineage: Eukaryota > Viridiplantae > Streptophyta > Pinopsida > Pinales > Pinaceae > Picea > Picea glauca. The sequence goes on along the minus strand of JZKD02S1810250.1, from coordinate 1,210,883 downwards.
GGCCTCCTCGAGCAATAATTTGATAGGATCTCCTACTCCCTCATCTTTCTTTTCTTCCCCCATGGGCGGTCATCGAGGTTTGCGAGGTTGTTCTGGAAACGGTTCAACCTGATCGAGCCCTAACTCCTTATACCCTGATCTCGTTGGGGACATGCAAAGAAGGATCGAGAAAGAGCAGACTGCTCTGATACCACTGATCCAGATTTATGCAAGAACACAATGAAATATATAAATACACATAAACGCAGAGATGCAGTGGAAGTAAAACTTCATTTCATTAACCATAAATGACTGAAATATGCTTACAGACAGAATGGAAATAAAATATCTCTGGTAGCTTATCTCTGAGAAGAGATGTGGCGGTTATTGGCCTCTGAAATCTATGTTACAATGAGGCTCGAAGGCCTATATATTATTGAGAAACAATGGAAAACCCTAAACATCCAAAAAACCTAACCCTAGGAGATGAAACGCCAGAATATGGGCCCCGTTGAGGTAAATTGGTACATCAATTTCTCGGGGTCGTAACTTTGGCATACTATCTATGTTTGAAGCACATGATACATCATTAGAAAGATATATATGAGGAATACACTGATAATAGAGAATATCAAGTTCAGAATGGACTCAAATTTGTCGAAGCATTCATGCCCAAAAAACGTCATTTAGGGCCTCAAAACGGCTTCAAGAGTTCAGGACCCAAAAAAATGCTAAAAATAGTAAATTTTGCTACAATTAAGGAAACTGAAAAACTGAAAGAAATAATGGTGTGGATCCAAGTGGAATCTATGGGTGGCCACCAATATCCACCTGGATCATTCCTCCCCCCTTAAGAAGCAATGGTCCCCGTTGCATTGAGTTCCTCCATGAGATGAGGAAACTTATGTTGAACCTGGTCCCTAGTGATCCACTTGCCCTGGTGAATGAGTTGGCCTTCTTTGACAACTTGATTTAGCTAGATCCTCTATTGGCGTGTATTCTTGATCTATGTGTACATAATCCGATCAGTTGTGGCTTATTCCATACAATCTGGGTTTAACTTTGTTGGTGTGAGTTGTTCTGCCATGTCAGATGTGTCCAGTAGAGGTGGAAAGTAGGGCCAAAGGCGGTCCACATTGAACATTGGATGCAGACCAAGGAATGGTGGAATATCGAGCTCAAAGACACTGTCCCCTACAGCCTTGGTGATGGTGTATGGAACATATCAGAGTGGGTGAATCTTGCGGTAGGGTCCAACGAGGTGCTCCTTTTGCAAATGTAGCCACACTTTGTCGCCCACCTGGAAGTTGTGTGGCACCCGATGTTGATCATGTCCTTGCTTGTACTTAGCATTGGCTATGTACAAGATGTCATGAACCTCTTGGCGTATGTGTTGAATGTACCCAATGAAGTTGTTTGCCTTGTTAGCCTCAGACTGGACATGGGTTGAATCTGCCCGAGTAGCCACAAATGGCATGGCTACGTCAATGGGACATAGTGGCTAGAATTCCAAGCCCACCTGAAAGGGGTTGTGGCTAGTTGAGCTATGGAGATATCAGTTGTAGATGTGTTGTACATAGGGGAGGCTCTCATCCCATGTGTGTGGATGCTTTGAGTTGTACATGCACAGAATGTGTACAATCATCCGGTTGACGACCTTTATCTGGCCATTAGTTTGCGGATGGAAAGTTGTGGACTTGGTGAGCTTGGTGTCCAGCATCGACCAGAGGCTGGACCAAAATGTACTAAGGAACCTTTTCTCTGGGTCCGAGATGATATACTGTGGGATCCCAAAGTGTACCCACACTCGTTCAAATAAGAGTTTAGCAATGGCTTCTGTTGTTATATTCTTCTTCCAGGCCATCATAATGGACATCTTCGAGAATCTGTCAACGACCACAAAAACACAGTCATTTCCATGCTTAGTAGAAGGAAGGCCCGACATGTAATCCATGGATATGGATTCCCAAGGTTGACTAGGAGTAGGCAGTGGATTATAGAGGCCTTTCTTCTTGATGGTCGGTTTGGCAATGGCACAAGTAGTGTAGGACTTGATGTACTTTCCAACATCATGTCGAAGGTTTGGCCAATCGAAATACTTTTGCAGAACTGCCACGGTTTTCTCGACCCCGAAATGCCCAGTGACCTGACTGTAGTGCGCCTCCCAAATCATCTTGGCACGCTCTCTTGAAGGAACACAAAGATGTCCTAGGTGACATAGCAGGGCATCCTGGAGGTGAAAATTAGGAACTTGGTTACCCTCTAAGAGCGTATTGTATGGGTTGTCGAATTCTGGATCACTTTTGTAGAGAAGCGGCCAATCTAAAGTCTCGTGCCCACAAGAGTTGAGCACCATGGTTAGAGCCATTATAGGGGGTCGGCTAAGGCAGTCTACAACATTATTGGTGCTTCCTTTCTTGTACTTAATGTTCAAATGAAACTGTTGCAGGTATGTGGACCACTTCTGATGGCGATCGTTCTGCAACTTCCCTTGTGTTTGTATGAACTGCAAGGGTCAGTGGTCTGTGTGGATGACTGTTTCCTTTCCCAAAATGTAATGCTTCCATTGTCGGCAAGCCTGTACAATCAAATACATCTCTTTGTCATAAGTGGGATACTTCCAGACTGCATCGGAAAGTGTCTCACTGTGATATGCCACTGGATGCCCCTATTAAGTAAGGACTACCCCAATAGCATAGTTGGAGGCATATGTCTCGATCTCAAATGGTTGTTGAAAGTCTAGTAATATGAGCACTAGTGCAGAGTAGAGGCGACGCTTCAAATCATTGAACGCCTTCTGTTAAGATTTAGACCAAAAAAAAAATTGCTTTCACTCCTCCCTTGGTGACTTGACTTAAGGGCCAAGTGATATGAGAGAATCGCAACACAAACCTGCAGTAGAAATTGGCAAGACCCAAAAAGCTGCGGAGCTCTATTAGGGTGGTTGGGGCTAGCCAATCCTGAATAACTTGGATCTTGGTTGGATCCACATGCACACCCCGCTCATCAATAATGTATCCCAGATATTGAACCTAGGTCATGTTGAAAGTGCACTTCTCCAAATTGGCACACAACTTGTGTTGTTGCAATGTTTGGAGGACTTGTCGGATGTGGTGGAGGTGCCCTTCCCAAGTCTAGCTGAAGATCATAATGTCATCCAAGTACACCACTACAAATTAGTTGGTGAATGGCTGCAATATGGCTGCAAGTTGCAGGGGCATTTGTCAACATGAAAGTCATGACAAACCATTCGAAAAGGCCCTCCTTGGATTTGAAGGCAGTCTTCAACACATCAGAGGGTTCAATTGGTTCCTAGTGATACCCAGACTTAAAGTATATCTTGTTGAAGTATTTCTCCCCCTTGAGTTGGTCTAGAAGGTCATCAATCTTTGGGATCGAGTACCTATTCCGAACAGTGATCTTGTTCAGTGCCCGATAGTCAATGCAGAGTCTCCAAGTCCCATCCTTCTTCTACACCAGCACGATCGGACTCCCATAGGGTGATGAAATAGGCCGGATGTGACCTTTTTGCAACAGCTCCTGAATCTGCATCTTGATTTCCTCATTCTCTATAACAGAGTGTCGATAGATTGGTCCATTGGGCAGCGGTGCACCTGGGGTCAGATCGATGGGGTTCTTCACCTAAAAATGTAGAGGCACCCCTGTGGGGGAGGTGAAGATGTGCTTGTACTCCTCCATGACCTTATCCATTTGTTGTTGTCGTGCAGAGGGGTCTTGTCTGGAGGTCGTGGCCATAGCCTTCTTCTTTCCCTCAAGGCAGATCATCAGGAAAACAAATTTCCCGGTTTTGGAAATGATCTTACTACATTGTTTTGCAGTAACCAAAGAGATGGTTGTAGGCGATGTTATTTCTGGTATCATGTACAGCTTATTTCGAAATTAATAATAACATCACGAGGCCTGGACTCATACACAGCATGTCTCTTCCACAAGTATGGTTGGTATAATAATACATCAGAAACATCAAGAGGAGCAATGTCACATAATACCTCATTCGTGAAGGGCTTCATGTTGTAGGGTAGGTGGCATTGCTGGCTTACGTGGAGGTCCAGTCCTTGGTGTAGCCACCCAATGGTGTATGGTTGTGGGTGTGTTGTGGTCGGCGAGCCCAATCGTTTCATGACCTATAATGAGATGAGTTTCTTCTAGCTCTCGTTGTCGACAATGAACTGCAACGGGGAACCCTTTACCCACATCTGGGAATGGAAGAGGCGCTCTGCCTCCTATGGATATTCTGATTCCTTATTCTGGATCTTCGTGGTGGAAACGTTAGCGTTGGGCTCCACATCAATAATATTCTTTCCCCTATCATTACCCTTGTCGGGTTTTGATTCATAATCAAATCCTGCATCTGATTCAAAAGCCTTCAACTCGACTACCAGTGACTGCTTGGCACGACACTCACGTATGTTGTGAGTGGATCTCTTATGAAACTCACACCACTTCCCCGTGTCCTTTTTTGGCTTCGTGATAATGTTCTTTACTTCCAGCTTTAGCGAGTTGTCCTGGGTCACCCCGTCTTGGCTTGGTCCTTTGTTCAAAGGTTTGGGGTACCTTTCCCTTGCTTCTGATTCACAGACCCAAAGTCTCGCTTCTTCTATTTGAAATTCTGCTCAATCTTGGCAGCATATCGGTATGTCGCACTAAGAGAGGAGACGTCGAGGAACTCCATTTCCTCCTGAATGTATCTATGAAGACAACTGCAGTACTTTAACACAAAATGTTTCTCTAAATATTTGATACCCAACTTCGTGCGTAGGGTATGGAACAGATTCCTCGGCTCATGCACATCTTGGTCCCTTTGTTGCCGCAGTGTAGTCCATTGTATCTATTTGTCCTCATACCTCCCCACAAGATAATATTGTTCCTTGATGGCATCTTGGAAATAATTCCAAGTGGGTTCGATCGAGAATAGATAGGGTTCCCCCTCGCTCTGTTTCTCCCAGTAGGTTTCCCACCAGTCATTGACATGGGGGGCGGCTTTAAGGAGTGCAAACATAATCCTTTCTCGATCGGAAAAGTCATGAACCAAGAAATATCCTTCTAACATATTAAACCATCTATCAATGACATCTGCATCTATTTGGCCTTCAAATATGGGAATGTCAAATTTTACTTGTACCTTAAAAGGAGTGGCACCTCCAGAGTGGTTGTTCGATGTAGATGTGCTGCCAGTGGGCAGTCGTTGAAGGATTTGGGCAAAGTTGTCCATCATCACGTTCCTTTGTTTCTCAAGGGCCTCCTCGAGCAATAATTTGATAGGATCTCATTTTTCCTCATCCTTCTTTCCTTCCCCCATGAGCGATCGTCGAGGTTTGCAAGGTTGACCTTGCAATGGTTCAAGGTTGACCTTGCAATGGTTCAACCAGATCAAGCCCTAACTCCTTATACCCCGACCTCGTTGGGGACATGCAAAGAAGGATCGAGAAAGAGTAGACTGCTCTGATACCACTGATCCGGATTTATGCAAGAACAAAATGAAATATAGAAATACACATAAACGAAATGATGCAAGGGAAGTAAAACTTCATTTCATTAACCATAAATGACTGAAATATGCTTACAGACATAATGGAAATAAAATAGCTTGGGCACTGGTAGCTTATCTCTGAGAAGGGATGTGGCGGCTACTGGCCTCTAAACTCTGTGTTACAATAAGGCTCAGAGGCCTTTATATTATTGAGAAACAATAGAAAACCCTAAACATCCAAAAAACCTAACCCTAGGAGATGAAACGCTAGAATATGGGCCCCGTTGGGGTAAATTGGTACATCAATTTCCCGGGGTTGTAACTTTGGCATACTATATTCATTTGGCGCACATGATACATCGTTAGAAAGATCTATCTGAGAAATACACTGCTGATAGCAAATATCAAAAATTTGTTAGAGCATTCATGCCCAAAAAACATCGTTTAGGGCCTCAAAACGGCTCCCAAAGTTCAGGACCCGAAAAACTGCTAAAAATAGTAAATTGTGCTACAATTAAGGAAACTGAAAAACTAAAAGAAACAATGGTGTGGGTCCAAGTGGAATAGGTGGGTGGCCACCAATATCCACCTGGACCAATCCTCCACCATTAGGAAGCAATGGTCCCCATTGCGTTGAGTTCCTCCATAAGATGAGGAAACTTCTGTTGAACCTGGTCCCTGGTGAGCCAATTGCCCTGGTGAAGAAGTTGGCCTACTTTGACAAATCAATATAGATGGATCCTTTGTTGGAAGGTTTTCTTGATCTATATGTCCATAATCTGATCAGTTGTGGCTTGTTCCATGCAATCTGGGTTTAACTCTATTGGTGTGAGTTGTTTCGCCATGTCGGATGTGTCCAGTAGAGGTGGAAAGTAGGGCCGAAGGCGGTCCACATTGAACACTGGGTACAGACCAAGGAATGGTGGAATACCGAGCTCAAAGGCATTGTCCCCTACACCCTTGGCGATGGTGTATGGACCATATCAGAGTGGGAAAATCTTGCGGTAGCGTCCAGCGAGGCGCTCCTTTTGAAAATGTAGCCACACTTTGTCGCCCACTTGGAAGTTGTGTGGCACCCGATGTTGATCATGTCATTGCTTGTACTTAGCATTGGCTATGTCCAAGATGTCATGAACCTATTGGTGGATGTGATGAATCTGCTCAATGAAGTTTTTTGCCTTGTCAACCTTAGACTGAACATGGGTTGAATATGCCCGAGTAACCGCAAATGTCATGGATACGTCAATGGGACATAGTGGTTGGAATCCCAAGTCCACCTGAAAGGGGTTGTGGTTGATAGAGCTATGGAGAGCCCGGTTGTAGCTGTGTTGTACATAGGGGAGGCTCTCATCCCATGTGTGTGGATGCTTTGAGTTGTACATGCGCAAAATGTGTACTATCATCTGGTTGATGACCTATGTTTGGCCATCAGTTTGCAGATGGAAAGATGTGGACTTGGTGAGCTTGGTGTCCAGCATCGACCAGAGGCTGGACCAAAATGTACTGAGGAACCTGTTGTTCAGGTCTGAGATGATATATTGTGGGATCCCAAAGTGTACCCACACTTGTTCAAAGAAGAGTTAAGCAGTGGCTTTTGCTGTGATATTCTTCTTGCAGTCCATCATAATGGACATCTTCGAGAATCTGTCGACGACCACAAGAACACAGTCATTGCCATCCTTATTAGAAGGAATTCCCGACATGTAATCCATGGAGATGGATTCCCAAAGTCGATTAGGGGTAGGCAGCAGAGTATAGAGGCCTTGCTTCTTGATGGTTGGTTTGGCAATGGCGCAAGCATTGCAGGGATTGATGTACTTGCCGACATCCTGTCGAAGGTTTGGCCAATAGAAATACTTTTGTAGAACTGCCACAGTTTTCTCGACCTTGAAATGCCCAGCGACCCGACTGTAGTGCACCTCCCAAATCATATTGGCATGCTCGCTTGAAGGAACACAAAGATGTCCCAGGTGACATAGCAAGGCATCATGGAGGTGAAAATTAGGAACTTTCTTACCCTCCAATAGCGTATTGTATGTGTGGCCAAATTCTAGATCACTTTTGTAGAGAAGCGGCCAATCGGAAGTCTCGTTTCCACAAGTGTTGAGCATCGTGGTTAGCACCATGATAGGGGGTTGGTTGAGGCAGTTTGCAACATTATTAGTGCTTCCTTTCTTGTACTTAATGTTCAAATGAAACTATTGCAGGTATGTGGACCACTTCTGACGGCGATCGTTCTGCAACTTCCCTTGTGTCTGTATGAACTGCAAGGGTCAGTGGTCTGTGTGGATGACCGTTTCCTTTCCCAGAATGTAATGTTTCCATTGTCGGAAATCCTGCATAATGGAATACATCGCTTTTTCATAAGTGGGATACTTTTGGACTGTTTTGAAAAGTGTCTCACTGTGATATGCCACTAGATGCCCCTGTTGAGTAAGGACTACCCCAATAGCATAGTCGGAGGCATCTATCTCAATCTCAAATGGTTGTTGCAAGTCTGGTAATGTGAGCATTGGTGCAGAGCAGAGGTGACGCTTCAAATCGTCGAACGCCTTCTGTTGAGATTCAGACCAAAAGAATTTTTCTTTCGCTCCTCCCTTGGTGACTTGACTCAAGGGCCAAGTAATATTAGAGAATCCCAAAAAAACCCTATGGTAGAAATTGGGAAGACCCAAAAAGCCACGAAGCTCTGTTAGGGTGGTTGGGGCTAGCCAATCCCGAATGACTTGGATCTTGGTAGGATCCACATGCACACCCCACTCATCAATAATGTATCCTAGATATTGAACTTGGGTCATGCCAAAAGTGTCGAAAGTATTTCTCCCCCTTGAGTTGGTCTAGAAGGTCATCAATCCATGGGATCGGGTACCTATTCCGGACAGTGATCTTGTTCAGTGCCTGATAGTCAATGCAGAGTCTCCAAGTCCCATCCTTCTTCTGTACCAGCACGATCAGGCTCCCACAGGGCAATGAACTAGGATGGATGTGACCTCTCTGCAACAGCTCCTGAATTTGCCTCTTGATTTCGTCATTCTCCATAACAGAGCACCGATAGATTGGTCCATTGCGCATCGGTGCACCTGGGGTCAGATCGATGGGGTGCTTCACCTGACAGTGTAGAGGCACCCCTGCGGGGGAGGTGAATATGTGCTCGTACTCCTTCATGACCTTATCCATTTGTTGTTGTCGTGCAGAGGGGCCATGTCTGGAGGTCCTGGCCACAACCTTCTTCTTTCCGTCAGCGCGGATCATCAGGAAAAAAAATTTCTTGGTTTTGGCAATGATCTTACTGCATTTTTTTGCAGTAGCCAAAGAGATGGTTGTCAGTGGTGCTATTTCTGGTATCCTGTACAGCTTATTGCCCAAAGTAATAATAACAGCACGGGGCCTAGACTCATACACAGCATGTTGCTTCCACAAGTATGGTTGGCCTAATAATACATCAGAAACATCAAGAGGAGCAATGTCACATAATACCTCATCCGTGAAGGGCTTGATTTTGTAGGGAAGGCGGCATTGATGGCTTACACGGAGGTCACATCCTTGGTGCAGCCACCCGATGGTGTATGGTTGTGGGTGTGTTGTGGTCAGCAAGCCTATTCGTTTCATGACATCTAATGAGATGAGGTTCTTCTGGCTCCCGCTGTCGACAATGAACTGCAATGGGGAACCCTTTACCCACATTTAGGAATGGAAGAGGTGCTCTACCTCCTCTGTATCTTCTGGTTCCTTATTTTGGATCCTCGTGGTGGAAACGGCGTCATTGGGGTCCACATCGATATTCTAATTCCCCCTATAATTCCCCTTGCCGAGTTCTGATTCAAAGTCGGACCCTGCATCCGATTCAGAAGCCTTCAACTCGGCTACCAATGACTACTTGGCACGACACTCACTTGTGTTGTGAGTGGAGCTCTTATGGAACTCACACCACTTCCCCATGTCCTTTCTTGGCTTCGTGATGTTATTCTTTTCTTTTGTCTTTGGCAGGTTGTCCTAGGTCGCCCCGCCTTGGATTGGTCCTTTGTTCAGTAGTTTGGGGGTACCTTTCCCTTGCTTCTGATTCACAGACCCAAAGTATCGCTTCTTTTGTTTGAACTTCTGCTCAATCTTGGCAGCATACCGGTATGCCGCACCAAGAGAGGAGACGTCAAGGAACTCCATTTCCTCCTGAATGTATCTATGAAGACACCTGCGGTACTTTACCACCAAATGTTTCTCCAAATCTTTGATACCCAACTTTGTGTGTAGGTTATGGAACAGATTCGTCAGCGCATGCACATCTTGGTCCCTTTGCTGCCGCAGCATAGTCCATTGTATGTATTTGTCCTCATAGCTCCCCACAGGATAATATTGTTCCTTGATGGCATCTCAAAAATAATTCCAAGTGGTTGTGACTGAGAACAGAGAGGGTTCCCCCTTGCTCTGTTGCTCCCAATAGGTTTCCCACCAGTCCTTGACATGGGGGGTGGCTTTAAGGAGTGCAAAAATAATCCTTTCTCAGTCGGAAAAGTCATGAACTGAGAAATATCCTTCTAACATATTCAACCATCTATCAACAACATCTGCATCTATTTGTCCCTCAAATATGGGAATGTCAAAGTTTACTTGTACCTTAAAAGGAGTGGAGCCTCCAGAGTGGTTGTTGGATGTAGATGTGATGCCAGTGGGCAGTCGTGTAAGGATTTGGGAAAAGTTGTCCATCATCGTGTTCCTTTGTTTCTTGAGGGTCTCCTTGATCAATAACTTGATAGGATATCCTGCTCCCTCATCTTTCTTTTCTTCCCACATGGGCGGTCGTCGGGGTTTGTGAGGTTCATCTTGCAACGGTTCAACCAGATCGAGCCCTAAGTCCTTATACCCCGACCTTGTTGGGGACATGCAAAGAAATATCGAGAAAGAGCATACTACTCTGATACCATTGATCTGGATTTATGCAGGAACACAATGAAATATAGAAATACACATAAACCCAGAGATGCAGCGGAAGTAAAACTTCATTTCATTAACCATAAATGACTGAAATATGCTTACAGACAGAATGGAAATAAAATAGCTTGGGCGCTGGTAGCTTATCTCTGAGAAGAGATGTGGCGGCTACTGGCCTCTAAAATATGTGTTACAATGAGGCTCTAAGGCCTATATATTATTGAGAAACAATGGAAAACCCTAAACATACAAAAAACCTAACCCTAGGGGATGAAACACCAGAATATGGACCCCGTTGGGGTAAATTGGTACATCAATTTCCCTGGGTTGTAACTTTGGCATACTATCTTCGTTTGACACACATGATACATCATTAGAAATTTCTATGGGAGGACTACACTGTTGATAGTGAATATCAAGTGCAGAACGGACTTAAATTCGCTAGAGCATTCATGCCCAAAAAATGTCGTTTAGGGCCTCAAAACGGCTCCGGAAGTTCAGGACCCGAAAAACTGTTAAAAATGGTAAATTGTTCTACAATTAAGGAAACTAAAAAACTAAAACAAACAATAGTGTGGGTCCAAGTGGAATAGGCGGGTGGCCACCAATATCCACCTGGATCATTCCTCCCCCCTTAGGAAGAAATGGTCCCCATTGCGTTGAGTTCCTCCATGAGATGAGGAAACTTCTGCTGAACCTGGTCCCTGTTGAGCCACTTGCGTTGGTGAAGGAGTTAGCCTGCTTTGACAACTCGATATAGTTGGATCCTCTATTGGTGGGTGTTCTTGATCTGTGTGTCCATAATCTGATCAGTTGTGTCTTGTTCCATGCAATATGGGTTTAACTCTATTGGTGTGAGTTGTTCTGCCATGTCGGATGTGTCCAGTAGAGGTGGAAAGTAGGGTCGAAGGTGGTCCACATTGAACACTGGGTGCATACCAAGGAATGGTGGAATACCGAGCTCAAAGGCATTGTCCCCAACACCCTTGGCAATGGTGTATGGACCATATCGGAGTGGGTGAATCTTGCGGTAGGGTCCAGCGAGGCGCTCTTTTTTCAAATGTAGACACACTTTATCGCCCACTTGGAAGTTGTGTGGCACCCGATGTTGATCATGTTGTTGCTTGTACTTAGCATTGGCTCTATCAAAGATGTCATGAATCTATTGGCGGATATGTTGAATGCACTCAATGAAGTTGTTTGCCTTGTCAGCCTCAGACTAGACATGGGTTGAATCTGCCTGAGTAGCCGCAAATGTCATGGATATGTAAATGGGACATAGTGGCTAAAATCCCAAGCCCACCTGAAAGGGGTTGTCGTTGGTTGAGCTATGGAGAGCCCGGTTGTAGTTGTGTTGTACATAGGGGAATCTCTCATCCCATGTGCGTGGATGATTTGATTTGTACATGTGAAGAATGTGTACAATCATCCGGTTGACGACCTCTGTCTGGCCATCAGTTTGTGGATGGAAAGTTGTGGACTTGGTGAGCTTGGTGTCCAGCATTGACCAGAGGCTGGACCAAAATGTATTAAGGAACCTTTTGTCCAGGTCTGAGATGATAGACTGTGGGATCCCAAAGTGTACCCACACTCGTTCAAAGAAGAGTTTAGCAGTGGCTTCTGTTGTGATATTCTTCTGGTAGACCATCATAATGGACATCTTCGAGAATATTTTTGTTCTACTTATATGTTTAGTATAATGCACACATTAATTATCAATACGGGATTCGTAATCAATAGAGTTACAAGACACCAGTAAGAAAGGTAATTCTAACATCATGGGTATAGAACTATTCTAGATCATGTATGCTGGAAATAAAACAAACTAACAAATCAAAACACACTTTGGTTGTATTTCGCAGAAAGCCTATCTACTCCATTATGGCACATGCAAGTATGAGATGGAGTTATTTTGACAGATCAACTCTGCTATCTGACCTAGGAAACTAACTATGCAATCACACTTCTAAAATGGAAATCACACATCAATCATCAAGACATAGCATGGGTAGTTCAATAGTCAATATACTGAGTATGTTGTGGCTCACAATGTACTGTTGTAAACTTCACTAGTTCACCTTCAAATATGTCTGACTATTGCTGCCAACATTCATGTGCATGAATCAAAATCAAATTCATAAAAACAGAAACAGAGCATACGCAAAAAGATCTCTAAGCAATCGAAACCTAAACTAAACTTATACTGGTATCATCTAAAAGAATTAAGATTCAATTAATCTAACATCTATACTATTGAAATCAACTACTAACACTAATCTATAAGGATGTTGACTTTTGTTGGGCGGTGGGCCCTTGCCGCGTCAACAGGTCAGTGACTGGAGTCTATGGTACACTTTCTTTCAATCCACGCATTCCTCTTACTCAAATTTCAAAACATAGACTCAAACTATACTAATAACTTAACTCTCATTCATTCATAAAGGGTCGAGATCTAGAAATGATTAACATATTTCTATTAAATATTCAACTCAGAATGTGTCCCACAATATGTAATGCTACTTCACCTATTGTATTATGCTAACTCTCCACTACTTCCACCATCCTTTCCATGACTATTTAAACAGTCTTAGTCGTGAAACACAAGGAGGTGAAATCTTTAGCAAATCAGTCAAAATCTATTCGGTTACATTCTTTAAGCTTCATCCTCATGACATGAAGTGTATGAGGATGAAGCAAATAAACAAACTAGCTTAACATAACCTTGCTAGAGCTTTGATGATTCAACAAACATCTAGCAATTATCTTTGGCATGATCTGGAGCTAAACTTGGTATACTCTGCTTCCTGTATTGGTACTGGATCGTGACAGGTGAGATTCGGTAACTGGTACTGGATTCGAACAGTGCACAAATGATTGGAACCACATCACGATAGTCTGCAACCATTGGTACTGGATCGCGACGGGTGAGATTTGGTACCAGATCTGATGGAAGGTTCGCTTGGTACTAGATGGTTGAGATTGTACAGAAAGGTTGGACTCATCTAGAGGTCAAAGGTCATACATGGCGAATTGAAACATTACTACATGAAACATTTAGTCTCCTAGCTCAATAAACCACAAAAATGCATGAATTAATTATACTTTACCTTATTACCTCATCAATGGCTAATGGTAGTGTTCCTTTTCTTTTATCCAAGCTTAGGTAAGCCAAAAAGGTATAGATGAGGAATATAATAGGGTAGTGGAGATGTCAATTTAGAGGCTCAACAAATATGTCGACGACCAGAAAAGCATAGTCATTGTCATTCTTAGTAGAAGGAAGGCCTGACATGTAATCCATGGAGATGGATTCCCAAGGTCGAATAGGGGTAGGTAGTGAAGTATAGAGGCTTTGCTTCTTGATGGTCGATTTGGCAATGGTGCAAGCAGTGCAGGACTTGATGTAATTCCCGACATCCTGTCGAAGGTTTGGCCAATAGAAATAATTTTGCAGAACTGCCACGATTTTCTCGACCCCGAAATGCCCAGCAACCCGACTGTAGTGCGCCTCCCAAATCATCTTGGCACGCTCACTTGAAGAAACACAACGATGTCCTAGATGACATAGCAGGGCATCCTGGAGGTGAAAATTAGGAACTTTCTTACCCTACAAGAGCGTATTGTATGTGTGGCTGAATTTTGGATCACTTTTGTAGAGAAGCGGCCAATCGGAAGTCTCATTCCCACAAGAGTTGAGCATCGTGGTTAGTGCCATGATAGGGGGTCGGTTGAGGCAATCTACAACATTATCGGTGCTTCCTTTCTTGTACTTAATGTTCAAATAAAACTGTTGCAGGTATGTGGACCACTTATGATGGCGATCGTTCTGCAACTTCCCTTGTGTCTATATGAACTACAAGGGTCGGTGGTCTGTGTGGATGACCGTTTCCTTTCCCAAAATGCAATGCTTCCATTGTTGGCAAGCTTGCACAATGGAATACATCTCTTTGTCATAAGTGGGATACTTCTGGATTGTGTCGGAAAGTGTCTCACTGTGATATGCCACTGGATGCCCCTATTGAGTAAGGACTGCCCCAATAGCATAGTCAGAGGCATCTATATTGATCTCAAATGGTTGTTGCAAGTCTCGTAATGTGAGCATTGGTGAAGAGCAGAGGCGACGCTTCAAATCATCAAACGTCTTCTATTGAGATTCAGACCAAAATATTTTTTCTTTCGCTCCTCCCTTGGTGACTTGACTCAAGGGCCAAGTGATATGACAGAATCCCAACACAAACCTGCAGTAGAAATTGGCAAGACCCAAAAAGTTGCATAGCTCTGTTAGGGTGGTTGGGGCTGGTCAATCCTGAATGACTTGGATCTTGGCTGGATCCACATGCACCCCCCTCTCATCAATAATGTATCCTAGATACTGAACCTGGGTCATGCCAAAAGTGCACTTCTCCAAATTGGCACACAACTTGTGTTGTCACAGTGTTTGGAGGACTTGTCGGATGTGGTGGAGGTGCTCTTCCCAAGTCTGGTTGAAGATCATAATGTAATCCAAGTACACCACTAAAAATGAGTTGGTGAATGGCCGCAAGATGTCGTCCATTAGTCTCATGAAGGTTGCAGGGGCATTCGTCAACTCGAAAGGCATGACCAGCCATTCGAAAAGGCCCTCCCTGAATTTGACGACAGTTTTCCACACATCAGAGGGTTCAATTGGTACCTGGTGATACCCAGACTTCAATTCGATCTTGCTAAAGTATTTCTCCCCCTTGAGTTGGTCCAGTAGGTCATCAATTTTTGGGATCGGGTACCTATTCCAGACAATGATCTTGTTCAGTGCTCGATAGTCAATGCAGAGTCCCCAAGTCCCATCCTTCTTCTGCACCAGCACGATTGGGCTCCCACAGGGCGATGAACTAGGCCAGATCTGACCTTTCTACAACAACTCATGAATTTGCCTCTTGATTTCTTCATTCTCCAGAATAGAGCACTGATATATTGGTCCATTGGGTAGCGGTGCACCTGGGGTCAGATCGATGGGGTGCTTCACCTGACAGTGTAGAGGCACCCCTGCGGGGGAGGTGAAGATGTGCTCGTACTCCTCCATGACCTTATCCATTTTTTGTTGTCATACAAAGGGGCCCTGTCTAGAGGTCATGTCCATAGCCTTCTTCTATCCCTCAGGGTGGATCATCAGGAAAACAAATTTCCTGGTTTTGGCAATGATCTTACTGCATTGTTTTGTAGTAACCAAAGAGATGGTTGTAGGCGGTGTTATTTTTCGGTATCCTATACAACTTATTTCCCAAATTAATAATAATAGCACGGGGTCTGGACTCATACACAACAAGTTGCTTCCACAAGTATGGTTGGCCTAATAATACATCAAAAACATCAAGAGGAGAAATGTCACATAAAACCTCATCCGTGAAGGGCTTGATGTTGTAGGGAAGGCAGCATTGCTGGTTTATGCGAAGGTATCGTCCTTGGTGCAGCCACCCGATGGTGTATGGTTTTTGGTGTGCTATGGTCGGCAAGCCCAGTCATTTCACGACCTCTAATAAGATGAGGTTATTCTGGCTCTCGTTGTCGACAATGAACTACAACGTGGAACCCTTTACCCACATCTGGGAATGGAAGAGGCGCTCTGCCTCCTCTGGATATTATGGTTCTTTCTTCTGGATATTCATGGTGGCAATGGTGGCTTTGGGCTCCACACTGATAATCTACTTCCCCCTATCATTCCCCTTGTTGGTTTCTGATTCAGAGTCAGAGCCTCCATCCGATTTAAAAGACTTCAACTTGGATACCAGTGACTTCTTGGCACGACACTCACTTGTGTTGTGAGTGGATCTCTTATGGAACTCACACCACTTCTCCATGTCCTATTTTGGCTTCGTGATGTTGTTCTTTGCTTGAAAATTTGGAGGGTTGTCATGGGTCACCCCACCTTGGCTTGGTCCTTTTTTCGGTGGTTTGGGGGTACCTTTTCCTTGTTTATGATTCGCAAACCCAAAGTCTCGCTTCTTGTGTTTGAACTTTTGCTCAATCTTGGCAGCATATCGGTATGTCGCACCAAGAGAGGAGACGTCGAGGAACTCCATTTCCTCCTGAATGTATCTATGAAGAAAATTGCAGTACTTTAACACCAAATTTTTCTTTGAATCTTTGATACCCAACTTTGTGTGTATGGTATGGAACAGATTCATCAGCTCAAGCACATCTTGGTCCCTTTGCTACCGCAGCGTAGTCCATTGTATGTATTTGTCCTCATATCTCCCCACAGGATAATATTGTTCTTTGATGGTGTCTCGAAAAGAATTCCAAGTGGGTGCAACCAAGAACAAAGAGGGTTCGCCCTCGCTTTGTTTCTCCTAATAGGTTTCCCACCAGTCCTTGACATGGGGGGCAGMTTTAAGGAGTGCAAAAATAATCCTTTCTCGRTCGAAAAAGTCATGAACCGAGAAATATCCTTCTAACAGATTCAACCATCTATCAACGACATCTGCATCTATTTGGCCCTCAAATATGGGAATGTCAAAGTTTACTTGTACCTTAAAAGGAGTGGTGCCTCCAGAGTGGTTGTTAGATGTAGATGCGCTGCCAGTGGGCAATCGTTGACGGATTTGGGCAAAATTGTCCATCATCGCATTCCTTTTTTTCTCGAGGGCCTCCTCGAGCAATAATTTGATAGGATCTCCTCCTCCCTCATATTTATTTTCTTCCCCAATGGGCGGTCGTCGGGGTTTGTGAGGCTGATCTTGCAATGGTTCAACCAGATCGATCCCTAACTCCTTATACCCCGACCTCGTTGGGGACATGCAAAGAAGGATCGAGAAAGAGAAAACTACTATGATACCACTGATCTGGATTTATGAAGGAACACAATGAAATATAGAAATACAAATAAATGCAGAGATGCAGCGGAAGTAAAACTTTGTTTCATTAACCATAAATGACTAAAATATGCTTACAGACGGAATGGAAATAAAATAGCTCGGGCGCTGGTAGCTTATCTCTGAGAAGCGATGTGGCAGCTACTGGCCTCTAAACTTTGTGTTACAATGAGGCTTGAAGGCCTATATATTGTTGAGAAACAATGGAAAACCCTATACATCCAAAAAACCTAACCCTAAGAGATGAAACGCTAGAATATGGGCCCCGTTGGGGTAAATTGGTACATCAATTTCCCGGGGCCATAACTTTGGCACACTATATCTGTTTGATGCACATGATACATTGTTAGAAAGATCTATCTGAGGACTACACTGCTCATACTGGATATCAAGTCAGAAACGAATGCAAATTCATCACATCATTCATGCCCAAAAAACATCGTTTAGGGCCTCAAAATGGCTCCGGAAGTTTAGGACCTGAAAAACTACTAAAAATAGTAAATTGTTCTACAATTAAGGAAACTAGAAAAATAAAAGAAACAATGGTGTGGGTCCAAGTGAAATAGGTGAGTGGCCACCAATATCCACCTGGATCATTCCTCCCCCCTAAGGAAGCAATGGTCCCCTGGTGAAGGAGTTGGCCTGGTTTGACAACTCGATATAGTTGGATCTTCTGTTGGTGGGTGTTCTTGATCTGTGTGTCCATAATCCGATCAGTTGGGGCTTGTTCCATGCAATCTGGGTTTAACTCTGTTGGTGTGAGTTGTTCTACCATGTCGGATGTGTCTAGTTGAGGTGGAAAGTAGGGCCCAAGGTGGTCCACATTGAACACTGGGTGCAGACCAAGGAATGGTGGAATATCGAGCTCAAAGGCATTGTCCCCTACAGCCTTAGTGATGGTGTATGGACCATATCAGAGTAGGCGAATCTTGTGGTAGGGTCCAACGAGGCGCTCCTTTTGAAATGTAGCCACACTTTGTCGCCCACCTGGAAGTTGTGTGGCACCTGATGTTGATCATGTCGTTGCTTGTACTTAGCATTGGCTCTGTCCAAGATGTCATGAACCTATTGGCGGATGTGTTGAATGTGCTCAATGAAGTTGTTTGCCTTGTCAGCCTCAGACTGGACATGGGTTGAATCTGCCCAAGTAGCCGCAAATGGAATGGCTACGTCAATGGGACATAGTGGTTGGAATACTAAGCCCACCTGAAAGGGGTTGTGGTTGGTTGAGCTATGGAGCGCCCGATTGTAGTTGTGTTGTACATAGGGGAGGCTCTCATCCCATGTGTGTGGATTCTTTGAGTTGTACATGCGTAGATTGTGTACAATCATCTAGTTGACGACCTCTGTCTGGCCATCAGTTTGTGGATGGAAATTTGTGGACTTGGTGAGCTTAATGTCCAGCATCGACTTAGTGTCACATAATACCTCATCTAGGAAGGGCTTGATGTTGTAGGGAAGGCAGCATTGCTGGGTTACACGGAGGTCCCATCCTTGGTGCAGCCACCCGTTGGTGTATGGTTGTGGTTGTGTTGTGGTCGGAAAGCCCAGTCATTTCCCGACCTCTAATGAGATGAGGTTCTTATGGTTCTCGTTGTCGATAATGAACTACAACGGGGAACCCTTTACCCACATCTGGGAATGGAAGAGGCTCTCTGCCTCTTCTGGATCTTCTGGTTTCTTCTTCTGGATCTTCATGGTGGCAACGATGGCGTTGGGCTCCGCATCGATAATATGCTTCCCCCTGTCATTCCCCTTGTTGGGTTCTGATTCAGAGTCGGAGCCTGCATCTGATTCATAAACCTTCAACTTGGCTACCAGTGACTGCTTGGCATGACACTCACTTGTGTTGTGAGTGGAGCTCTTATGGAACTCACACCACTTCCCCGTGTCCTTTTTATGCTTCGTGATGTTGTTCTTTTCTTGTGGCTTTGGCAGCTTGTCCTGGGTCGCCCCCACCTTGGCTTGGTCCTTTGTTTGGCGGTTTGGGGGTACCTTTTCCTTGGTTCCGATTTGCAGACCCAAAGTCTCACTTCTTCTATTTGAACTTCTGTTCAATCTTGGCAGCATACCAGTATGTCACACCAAGAGAGGAGACGTTGAGAAACTCCTTTTCCTCATGAATGTATCTATGAAGACAATTGCGGTACTTTAACACCAAATGTTTCTCTGAATCTTTGATACCCAACTTTGTGTATAGGGTATGGAATAGATTCATCAGCTTATGCACATCTTGGTCCCTTTGCTACCGCAACATAGTCCATTGTATGTATTTGTCCTCATAGCTCCCCACAGGATAATATTGTTCCTTGATGGCGTCTCGGAAAGAATTCCAAGTGGGTGCAACCGAGAATAAAGAGGGTTCCCCCTCGCTCTGTTTCTCCCAATAGGTTTCCCACCAGTCCTTGACATGGGGGGCAGCTTTAAGGATTGCAAAAATAATCCTTTCTCGGTCGGAAAAGTCATGAACCGAAAAATATCCTTCTAACAAATTCAACCATCTATCAACGACATCTACATCTATTTGGCCCTCAAATATGGGAATGTCAAAGTTTACTTTTACCTTAAAAGGAGTGGCACCTCCAGAGTGGTTGTTGGATGTAGATGCGCTGCCAGTTGGCAACCGTTGAAGGATTTGGGCAAAGTTGTCCATCATCGCATTCCTTTGTTTCTCGAGGGCCTCCTCGAGCAATAATTTGATAGGATATCATGCTCCCTCATATTTCTTTTCTTCCCCCATGGGCGGCCATCGAGGTTTGTGAGGTTGATCTTGCAACAGTTCAACCATATCGAGCCCTAACTCCTTATACCTCGACCTCGTTGGGGACATGCAAAGAAGAAGCAATAAAGAGCAGACTACTCTGACCACTGGTCCAGATTTATGCAGGAACACAATGAAATATAGAAATACACATAAACACAGAGATGCAGCGAAAGTAAAACTTCATTTCATTAACCATAAATGACTGAAATATGCTTACAGATAGAATGGAAATAAAATAGCTCGGGCGTTGGTATCTTATCACTGAGAAGAGATGTGGCGGCTATTGGCCTCTGAACTCTTTGTTAAAATGAGGCTCGAAGGCCTATATATTATTGAGAAACAATGGAAAACCCTAAACATCCAAAAAAACTAAACCTAGGGGATGAAACGCCAGAATATGGGCCCCGTTGGGGTAAATTGGTACATCAATTTCCCGAGGTCGTAACTTTGGCATACTATCTCCGTTTGACTCACACGATACATCGTTAGAAAGATATATCTGAGGAATACACTGTTGATAGTGAACATCAAGTTCGAAATCACACAAATTTTTCGGAGCATTCATGCCCAAAAAACGTCATTTAGGGCCTCAAAACGGCTTCGGAAGTTCAAGACCCGAAAAACTGCTAAAAATAGTAAATTGTGCTACAATTAAGGAAATTGAAAAAATGAAAGAAACAATGGTGTGGGTCCAAGTGGAATAGGTGGGTGGCCACCAATGATGTTGATCAAGAAGGGGAGTCAAAGGGAAATGTACCTCCCGAAAGTGCCAATGAGGTTGGTCAGAAGGGTATCAAAAGAAAATCCATCTTGAAAGTTCCAATGAGGCTAGTCGGGATGGGAGAAAAGGAAATATCCCTTTTGATAGCACTAATGAGGCTGGTCAAGAAGGAGTAAAAATACCAATCCCTCTTGATGGTTCCAATGAGGTTGGTCATGAGGGGAAAAAGAAAGAGATTCCTTCTAAAGGGTGCTAATGAGACTGATCATGAGGGAATAAGGGTAAATCCCTTCTAATAGTGCCAATGATACAGGTCAAGTGAGAATAAGGGTAGATCACTCTTAAGAGTGCCAATGAGGTTGGTCAAGAGTTAACTAAAAAAAGAGATCCCTCTTGAGAATGCCAATGAGACTCGCTAAGAGGGGAAGATAAGAAAAGATCCCACCTAATAGTGCCAAGGAGGTTGGTCAGGAGGGAATAAAAAGACAATATCCCTCCTAAGAATGCTAATGAGACTAGTTAGAAGGGAATAAAGATAAAATATCCCTCCTGATAATGCCAATGAAATTGGTCAAGGGGGAATAAAAATACAATATTCCACCTAATAATTCCATTTAGGTTGGTCAAGAGGGAAGAAAAAGACAATATCTCTCTTGATAGTTCTAATGGCGTTGGTCATAAGGGAATAAAGAGCAAGGGGAACCTCCTGATAGTTTCAAGGAGGTTGGTCAGGAGGGAATGGATAATGCCCCCAACTGAGTGTGTAGGTGGAATGAAACAAGCATGCCCCCAGCTGGGGATTAAAAATACACTAAAGGGAGTATCAAGGGTAAAACTTCTTAAGGTGTAGGGCATTGAAAAGGTGAGGAAGGGTGTCACCTTATGGATCCTTGAGGATATATGCCCCTTGACCCAAACATTGTTTGATAATGTAGGGGCCTTTCCACATGGATTTGAATTTTCCTCTAGCTAATATATCATGGGATTGGTCATAGACCAGGACTAGATGACCTACATGAAAGACACAAGGGTGGACCTGGTAGTCATATTGGGATTTGGTGTGTTTTTTTTCACTTTGATGGTTTGCAAGGAAACACAGAGGTCTTCTTTGGCTCACTCCAGCATAATTAGTCATTGTTCTAGAGACATAGAATAAGGGAAAAGTTTGATGGCCAAATGGAGGGAAGGGATTTGACATTCAATAGGTAGGAATGCCTCCTCACTATGGACGAGGTGGAAGGGTGTAAATATAGTGGCAGTCTTGAAAGATGTGCGATATTCCCATAAATCAGGGAAGAGCATGTGGTGCCAGTTGGTCTTGTGTTTGTCAACTGTGCGTTGAATCGTAGTTTTAAGGATCTTATTGACAGCTTCAACTTGACCATTCCCTTGGGAGTATTAAGGTGAAGAATATTGATGCTCAAAACCAAACATATGTGAAAAATCATCCCATAATTGATCTTTGAAGTGTCTTCCATGGTCGGAAACCAAAGACTTTGGGACACCAAAGTGTGTTATCACATGGTCAAAGAAAAATTGAGGTCCAATGGTTGTAGTATTTTTTAATGTCAACATGGCCTCGGCCCATTTCATAAAATAATAGATGGACACAATGATGTATTTATGTCCACCGGAGGAAGGTGGGTTACACTCTATTAAGTCAATGGCCCACTGGAAAAATGGTCCATCAAAGATTATAGGGTGCAATGGGGTTGATGGGGTTCAGGCTTTAGGAGAAATTTGGTGGAATATAGTGTAGTGTTTTACCTCATGCATGCAATCAGTGAAGAGAGAAGGCCAAAAATACCCAAGACGAATAATATTTTGGGTAGTGGCCATTTCAAAAAGGTGACCACTACAAGCACTATTATGGCAGGCATTTGGCACTTGCTCAACTTTTGTGTGGGTGAGGCACTGACATAAAAGGGTTTCGGTCCTGCGATGGTAAAGGTAATCGCCAATGAGGAGATAATGGGTAGCTTGATGACATATGCATTGGTGGTCATCGGGTGTCAAATGGGGGGGAAAGTTTTGAGTCTGCAGGTATGTGAGGATGTCACCATACCAAATATCATCAATTTTTATGGAAAAAAGGTGCTCATTCGGCAAGTCATCATGGAGTGGTGGATCCTATGCACCTGTGGGGAATTGAGAAATTAACTCAGCAAGGTATAAGCCTTTCTTACTCTTAGATGTCATGAAATTAAGGTCAAACTCCTGGAGAATGACAATCTGACATTCATACTTCCCATTGATTACTCGTTGAATCAATAGGAAGGACATGGGGTTGGAATTAGTGATGACTTTTGTTTTGCGCACTAAAATGTAATGACGCAACTTTTGAACTGAAAAGACAAAAACCAAATCCAACTTCTCTTCATGGGAATAGGACAAAGAGGGGCCAAAGAGGTTCTTACTAACATAATATATGACATGCTCACAACCATTGATCCCATCCTGAACTAAGACTCCAACAACAACAAAGTCTGAGGTGAAGAGGTAATGGATGAAATCCTTGTCAAAGTTGGGGGGACTTATTAAAGGTGCAGAGGAAAGGGCCATTTTAAGTGCATCGAAGGATTGTTGAGCTTTTTCATCCCCTATAAAAGGAATTTTTTAACATAACAGTCATAAAAACCCATGAGAAATGTTGGCATAATCAAGAACAAACCGATGTAAGAATTCCACTTTATTTTGTAGGATCTACTTATAACACAAAGTGCGAGGTGGGGGAAGTTCAGAAATTGCCTGGACCTTGAGGGGATAAATTGTAATGTCATATTTGGAGACTACGAATCCAAAAATCCATCTAGTGGGTACACATAAGATGCACTTGAGGGGGTTCAATCATATGTTATACTTGTGACACCTAAGAAAGATTGCATGCAAGTCTTCCAATTGTTGGGACCCGTGCTTTGAGCCAGTGATGAGGTCATTGAGGTATGCAAGAATGAGGTCGACCAAAATCATGAAAACAGTAGGACATGGCACACTAGAAGTTGGCTCTTTAACCCAAACGACATGAATTTGTAGGAAATGTGCCCCAATGGGGTGGTGGAGGCAGTCTTATATTGATATTATGGTTGAATTCAGATTTGGTTGTATCCTGAGAATCCATTCATGAAGGATAAGACCTCATGTCCCAAACATTCATTAATAATATGATCAATAAATGGAATTGGGTAGTTGTCTTTGGGACATTATGTGTTCAAATCATGAAAATTGGTGCAGACTCAAATGGTGCCTTGCTTTTTCATGATGGAAACTAGGTTAGAGACCTATGAGGTATAACTAATAGGGTAAATGAAACTTTATTTTTAGAGATTATAAATTTCAACTTTGATGGTAGGGGCCCAATGTGAATGAATAGGACATTGCTTCTAACAAATGGGGATGTCATATGGCCATGTATTGATGTGATGCTCAACAATGGCTAGGTCAAGTCTGGGCATCTCAGCATAAGACTAAGAGAAGACTATTGGGTATGTGTTATATTATTTGCATGGTTATAAATAGTGTCTACATTGCACTAGAGGGTAAGAGGGGGATCACAGGAGGGTTACAAGGGGGCAAGAGTCCCCCTACATGGGGTAGCAACCCTGGAAAAAAAATTAATAATAATAAATAAATAAAATTGGTAGTTTTTTACATCCATTTTTGGGCGGTTTTTTAGCACATGGTTTTCTATTTCCGATTAAGGAATTAGGGTTGTTGACTAATCCAAGTCATTGGATTAAGGTTTTGGATGTTGTTGGATCCTATATGTATATTGTATTGTAAACAATGTGTTAGGGTCCTATAAATTATAGGAAGTCTGATTATTCGGGTTCCATCTATTGTTGCCCTCATGAAAGTTCCTGTGAAAATGTCATGTCACCATAACTAGAAAAAATCAACCTCCATCTTATAAAATACCATTAAAAACATTTGAATAGTTCATTTAACCTTCATTAAGCTCCTCTCAATCATCGAGTTTCATATCAATCACCAAGGCATCGAAATCCTCCATCGAAATCATTGTATTGCATCAGTTTGCACAAATGAACATCACTTGGGAGACATTCATTCAATCAAATGTCTTTTTGTCTTCTGCTAGTCAACCTACTAGAAAAATTACACCATTAGCACCATCCAAGCATACTCAGAGAGTCCAAAAAACTCACTTTTGGCACAGCAAGAACAATCTACTCTAAACATGTCACTTGGAGAATCTTTGAAGGCACAGTTCCTAGAAATGTCATGTTTAGTCATCTTTTTGCAGGACAGATTGTGACCAATTAGAGATGAAACTTGGGAAACTAAAGGAGGTTTATTTCCAAAACATCTTAATATAAAAAAAAAAACTTATTTTGTTTTATGCACATGTATTATGGTTAGAGATATATCATCTTGTCTTTGACCCCTATTTTTCGCTACGCTTCTAGGAGTAGTTTTGGGAGATTGAATTTTTGGAAGCCATGGAGATGGATTTTTCCAGGTTTAAAGGTTCATTATTATAAAAATTCAAGGATATCTCCTAAAACCATCAATTCATATAAATAATGCTCAAAATCCATCCAAAAGGTGTTTAAACCAGGACGCTACGCTTCTGCAAATGGTCGTTGTGCTTCTGAAGGTTTTAGTGACCAACTTCAAAATTGAATTGTGAACAAATGGGAAATTATTTTTGAACACTGGAAGGGGTTTTTGTTAAAAACATACAAAATAAAAAAAAAACTCTCTCAGTTTTGTAAAAATACTTATGTTTAGATAGATATATTTACATCTTGGAGCCTTATTTTTGCAGAAAACCCAGAAAAATAGATAATTTTGGGCATATACAAAAACACAGGGCCTTGGCGCTGCGCATTTTCCTCAGACCTCCAAATGCCAAAAAGTTGATATTGGTGGATATATAGTACCATACACATGTTATATATCTACTTTTGGTGCCTTATCAACAAAAGGTTGAGAGAAAATGCCCAAAAACAAGTCAAAAAAATCACTCTTTGCCACCTTTTTGCACCAGGCCTTGCGCTTTTGGGAGTAGCTGTGGGAAAATGAAATTTTCTCCCTCATGGAGTGTCCATTTGGATTTATTGAGGTGTCTAATGAAAACTAGACATCATAATATTTCCAATTCATCTTTCAGAAGTGAATTTTTAGCATGGAAATGCCTTCAAAAGTCCTTCACAAGTTGGGCATTGCGCTTTTGCAGATTGGTGTTGCGTTTCTGGGAAATGTGACAATTTTTTAATTTTCTTGGTCAAATTTGATTACCACTGATGTAATTAGAAATATAGTGAATATATGTGATGTAATTAAGTTTCATGGGGTTTAATTGGTTTTTTCCATGTGGATTTGGTGATATTGAATGCTTGTCAAAGTCAAATTGAGTTAGTTGAGCTAAACTGGGAAGTCTATTTTGACTTTCCTAGCTTTGGGTATTGTTAGAGATCTTTTTGTGATATGATCCTAGGAGGTAGGATTCGACCCCTCATATGGGTAAAGTTGTTTTTTATCTATATGTATACCTTAAGAGAGTCAAGAAAATGGTTGGACCTGAAGGGAAGGATGGTACATCTATTGTAAAGATCTTGAGGAGGTTGTAAGTGATCCATTTTGATGAATACAAAGACATTATGTTTCTAGATTCCTGTGTCATAGTCATGTGGTGAAGTGATTCTTGATGTAACTTGTTCTTCTCTGGTTTCGCATGTTGTTTCTTTCTTTATTGTTTATAAGAAGATTATGCTCAGGATTTGTTTCAAACACCATGTTCCGGCTTAAAACAATATTAATGTTTTCTTGTGAAGTTTGAATGTAGAATTCAGGTAGCAATGCTATGCATTTGAATTGAACCCTAATATTTTATTATTTTCCATATCACAAACTACAAGGATCCATTGACATGAGTACCTTTCCTTGTTACATATGATCTTAGTTATTCCTACATTGATCACCTTAACCTTTTGACTCCATTTTGTTCAATGGCCCTCTTATGTTGTCTCAACCAAAAACTCAAAAACAAACTTTCCATTCGCATAACTAGCCTAATATCCAATCCAAACAAAGTTAAATCATACAGAGAGATCCCTCTCTAAGTCTTGGAGGGCTAGATCCTTGACTCCAAGTGGTTTTGTGGTTACCTCTGTCAATTTCTCCTTCAGCCTGAGAAATTATGGAGTGCTAGAACAATGTATGAGATGGTGAATATAGAAGATATTGGTTTTCCCAGTTTGGTGAGCCTATAACCCCGGTTTTCCTGGTTTGGGTTTCCAGGGGAAAAATCTATATGTAATGTATGTACTTTCCATTATATCTTTTATGTTCTTATATTGAAAATCTATTTGCAAAAAATAAGTGTACAAGGTTAAAATCAACATTTGGTATTAGAGCAATTATTGGCTTCAGGGGGATGCCTTTATGGTCAGGTTTTTGGCTTGGGACTGTGATAAGTCTTTTTGTAGTGGGATATTTTTTGTATTGATTCTTCAGGTGAAAATAAATGGTGAGAAATTCGAAAATAGAGATCGAGAAATTTAATGGGAAATTTTTGAGTTGTGGAAGCTCAAGATGGAAGTTATGTTGGTAGACAAAGATTAGTGGATCGCGGTGGATCCAGTCATTGCACCTACAGGAACATTGGCATATGTCTAGAAAAATTTGGATCGGAAGGCGAAGAGCACAATCTGATTTTGTCTCTCATATTCATTATTATTGAATGTGTCAGGGGAAGCTACAGCCAAGGCATTATGGGATAAGTTGGGGAATTTGTATCAGTCTAAGTCCCTGGTAAATAAATTGTTCCTGTGGAAGAAGTTGTATAACCTGAGGATGAGAGATGGAGATTCGATGACATAGCATATGAATTCCTTCAATAATGTGGTAAGTTAGTTGTTATCTGTTGAGATTAAAATTTCAGATGAAGATAAGTGTATCAGTTTACTGTGCTCTTTACCAGACTCATAAGATAGTCTGGTTGTGGCCATAGGTAGTAATACAACTACCTTGAAGTTTGATGATGTGGTCTCATCCTTGTTGTTGGAGGATATGAGATGAAAGAACATGGAAGGACAAAAAACAGATGCATTATTTGCAAGAGGATGGTCCCAGGAAAGAAATAGATCTAAGCCCTCAAGTGGGAGATCTAAATATAAGGGTAGATCTAAATCTCCCGAAAAGTTTGTAAAGGTATGTTGGAGATGTGGAAAAGAAGGGCACTACAAAAATCAATGTATATCCAAAATCATTGAGAGAGGGAAGGGATTTGAAGATGATCCTTCTAAAAAAGAAAAGACCTCCAAGGAAGGAGAGGATGTGTACTTGGCTTCTTCAAGCACACATGCATATCATGAGGCATGTATATTTGACTCAAGTGCATCCTTTCATATGATTCCCCATAGGGAGCGGTTCTATGAATATGAAAGGTATGATGGAGGTAATGTTTTCCTAGGTGATTAATCGACATCCAAAATCATAGTACAAGGAAAAGTCAAGTTGAGGCTCATAGATGGTAGGATTAAAACACTGCCTGATGTTCTACACATCCTGGAATTGGCTATAAGTTTGTTTTTGTAAGAAAAATGGACGATGCAAGGGTAAAAACAATATTTGAAAAATAAACTTGCATGATGGTTTCAGGAGAAATGGTGTTGCTAAAGGGAGTTCATATTGGACCTCTATATAAGTTGCAAGGAAGCATTATTAGTGATGGATGCAATAGTTCCATTGTTCCTGATATTGGAGCTAAAGAAGAAAAAACTCCTACATTCTTTGGAGAAAAGGTTATGTTGTGGCATCACAAACTGGGGCATATCATAGAGAAGGGTTTTTTAGTACTAAACAATAATGGTAGGTTTGAAGGTATGTCTAACTGTCCTCTGGATTTTGATTTCTATGAACATTGTGTATATGGGAAGCAGAATCGAGTAAGATTCCTCTCTATTGCAATGAGGGAAAAAGGAATTTTACAGTTAGTGCACAATGATGTGTTTGGACCTTTCTCGGTTCCATCATTGGAAAAATATGTGTACTATGTCTCATTTATAGATGAATTCTCAAGGAATACTTGTATATATTTTCTCGGGAAGAAATCTGAAGTCTTTGACAGGTTTAAAGAGTTTAAGGCTCTTATTGAGAATCAAACAGAGAAAAGAATTAAGGTGTTGAGGACGGATAATGGTGGAGAGTTCTGCAGGAATGAATTTGAAGAGTTATGTAAGAAGTATGGTATAGCAAGGTAGAAGACTACTCCATATACACCTCAAAAAAATGGAGTTGCAGAAAGGATAAACATGACGTTGATGAAAAAAGAAAGGTGCATGCTCAGTGGTGTTGGGTTAGGACAAGAATTATGGGCAGAGACAATGGGTATTGCATGTTATGATCTAGTCAATTGATAACCCTCATAAACACTAGATGAAAATACTCCACACGAGGTATATATTGGTAAGAAGCCATCTCTCACACATCTCAAGGTATTTGGCTATGAGGCCTATGCTTAGGTTCCAAAGGAAAACAAGAGTAAGCTAGATAAGAAGGTTGAAAAGTGTATATTTATTGGGTATAAAGATGGTCTCAAAGTTTATAAGCTTTGGAACCCATAAACTAAGAAGGTTGTGTATAGACGAGATGTGGTATTTAAAGAAATGAAAGATGTTGTCAAATAGGAAGTCCTACCAAGTAAGGAAGAACCAAAGAAAATAAGATGAATCAGACTCTACAGAAGAACATGAATTGGAAGAAGAAGATCCTCATACACCAGTATTGAGGAGATCAGTTCAAGAAAATAAGATGAATCAGACTCTACAGAAGAACATGAATCGGAAGAAGAAGATCCTCATACACCAGTATTGAGGAGATCGGTTCAAGAAAAAAGTCTACTGGAAAGGTATACTCCACCTGATTTCCATTCAAATTTATCTTTGTCTATTACTAATGATAATCCTAGAAATATTAGAGAGGCAGTGAATTCATAGGATGGAAAACTCTGGAAAAAGGCCATGGTCGAAGAAATGGCATCCTTGGATAAGAATGAGGCTTGGGATCTAGTGGAGTTGTCGACTGGAAGTAATCCCATTGGTAGAAAATGGGTATTTAAAAGGAAGTTGAATGCAGAAGGAAAAGTGGATAAATACAAAGCTCAATTAGTAGCAAAGGGTTATTCCCAGGTTGAGGGAATTGATTTTGGTGAGATTTTTTCTCATGTTGCCAAGTTAACCTCTATTAGATTTATTTTATCTATTGCTAATGTGTTTGATTTTAAAGTAGAATAGATGGATGTGAAGACAACATTCCTACATGGGGATCTGGAAGAATAAATTTACATGAAGCAGCCATAAGGTTTTTTTGTGAAGTGAAAGAAGGAGTTGGTATGAAAGATGAAAAAGTCCTTGTATGGTTTAAAACAATCACCAAGGATGTGGTACCAAAAATTTGATACTTATATTTTGGGACTTGGATTCACAAGAAGCAAAGAGGATCACAAAGTGTGTTTCAAATTAATTGGTGATCATTTGATTTATTTTTTCTTGTATCTGCATGATATGTTGTTAATCGGAAACAAAAAGGAGATTATCCAATATGTGAAAACTCAATTTTCCTCTAAATTTGACATGAAGGATCTTTGTGTTGAAAATTTCATTTCGGGCATGGAAATTAAAAGAAATCGAGAAAATAGGAAACTCTGGTTAAATCAGAGAAAATATGTTGAGACCATATTGCAGAGGTTTAATATGCAGGAATGTAAATTGGTCAAGGTCATGTTGAAGGGTCTGAGATCCCTTTAACTCAACAGTAGGAACCAAACCCGCCGAGGAGGCCCAATTAGACTCATAAGCGTTTATAAGTGGTAAGGTTCTCCAAATTTATGATTTGGAAGTAATTATCGATGGGATTTAATCATGATTAATAGATATGTCTTTTCTATGAAACCTTTCCTAGGCTATGCGGTTCTCTTTTTGGTTATTTTCTAACATTTATAAAAAAAGAAAGATAGAGCTTAAACTAAAATGACAGAGGGAAGTTAAATAGTGTGTTGGGGGAGGGATGGGTTTTAGGATAACCTTTATACCTTAGCATGCAGACGAAGAAGATCTAAACTACTTCAAACTAGCAATAATACCATTTTGACTAGTAAACATTCAACATCGTCTGAGATAACAGTTACAAAAAGAAAATACATATGTGACAAGAAGTTAGTGCAAGTAATTTTCAATGCTCTATTATCAATCACAGGTTAACACACTCGATTTATATTCATCAACTAGAATAAAATAATCGTTGCAACATTTATAAGATAAAATTAAATAACAGATACACCAACTCTTACTCAATACATCAGCAAATATTGAATTTGAAGACAAAGATAATCCCCTTCGGTCCAATCACATTAACACCTCAGATGAAAGAAGTGTCTTTGGTTATAAACAGAACTTCTTAATTCAAATAACTTGCACATAAATAGTTCTCTTACAATATTCCAGAAAACGTATTTCTCTCCAAAACCATCGACCTCTGATACAAGGTCGATTCCCCTATTTATAAAAATAACTAAACTAAAAATAACTACTAAAGTTGTGTTAAGTTAAAAAAAAATGCCACATGGTGGTCTTTATCTATCTATTTTATTTTGCTTCTCTTTTGATCATCTGGTGGTTTACTGAAGTGGATTGTTCTTCTCATATTCTGACCATCTACAAAAGAGATCTTCGCATGTATTTGCATATGGGAACCTATGTTGATCCATCTCAATTTCTCGTTCCTTGTACTTTATTAGTTTGACACTCAAGCAATGTAAGACTACATGAGCTTTAATCGAAGGCTCTATGAACTTCTTCACTTGACCCAGGATCATGGTTGAAACCTGTGAAATATTCGCTTTGTACACCTGCTCTTGCTCTGCATGTCGCTTAACTATGTCATGTAGATCGACGAAATATTCTAGTGGACCAAATTCTGGCAAGTCGGTATTCCTCATTTCATGATTGATTTTCTCCCAACTTTTCTCACTTTCTTCCCATCTCTTCTACATTTTTTGCTAGGGTTCCTGGATGATGCTTACCCAATATTCAATTGCCTTCCTTATTCGGGTGATGTTGTTATCCATCAACACTCAGATGTGGCCATGCTCTTTTGTATCTCGGCCCTTTTGTACTTCATTAATGTAGTCTATCTTCTCTAAGGCTTGATGTGCCTTCTCATACCATTGTTTCATGTCTTTACAGGTTGCTAACCCGATGAGGGTATCTTCTTGGAAATCTGCTATGCGAGTAGTGAAGAGGTCTCTCTCCCTTGTGAATTCTGCATACATTTATCGAAACTCACATTTCAAGAGTACCACTGCCTGTGTTGAATTTTGGTAATACTTTGCTTGATGTCGATGATGGTCCAGTTCTTTATTCATGATGGATACCTCCTTTTCATCCTTCTTTTCCATGTCTAAAGTGGCATCGGCTATGGCCATACCTGCTCCGATTAGCTCAGTCATATTAGCATTTTTTGTGTCAAACAATGTTTCCTCTATGGTTATGAGAAGTGTGTTATCAAGCATGAGCTTCCTTTTCTTGATTTTTCTTCTCATCACAGCTTTCATTTTCCTGTCATAAGAAATTTCCTATATATCGGTGACTTCATATACTGGTTCAGGAATTTGTTGATCTCCCCAGGATAGAGTACTACCTAGGATTCCTTCCGTATAGAGATGTTCCATGGCAAGCTCTTTTAATTCCTTAGCAGGAGAGGTGCATGTATGCTCTGGTGATTTGGCCTTGTGTTGGTCCCCGTATGCTGACGAAGTCTTTGTCCTAGTTGGGGAAGTAGGTGAAGGATCGACATTAGCTGGGAGTTCGATCGTTGAGATGTCGATTTCTGGCTCCCCTATTCCTTCTTCTTATTCACCTATATCCAAGTCATTCTTAGAGATATCACCTTGAGGCTATGTTCCTGACTGATTAGGAAAAATAGTGTCAAGGTTTTTCCTAGCCTTGTGGTCGCCTTCCTGGGGATTTGGGATCAAAAAAACAGAAGATGGAGTAGATGTTTCCCATGTTTCCTCCTCTTGTGTGATTGGTATCGGGGTTATGCATGAAGCTTATTAACCTTCCTCATCGTCATATATGGTGATTAAATCTATGAGGACATTAGGCATACCCTTCCCACTTGATACTCTTGCTGGCCTTCGTTGAGTTGTAGTAGTCACCGATGATCCTGCCTATGGTGGCATAGGGCTAGTGTTTTCTTGTTTGGCACTTTCTTTTGGTGGGATTGTATTTGAATTATTTAGTTATGCCTCCTCGTTTGTACCTACTGTGGTGATTCTCAAAGGTCCTATCAAAGGATTGAGTAGGAGCTCTTCCCTTAATATTGCAATAGCTATTTCGGATTCTTCTAGTAATAGTATCCCCCCTTCTCTATGCCTCGGCTACTTCTGTTTCTCGGTTTTCTTCTCTTACCCTCAGATCTTCTTGAGTTGTATTCTCTATTGTCCAAACCTACTCATCCATAATCATTGCTTTGAATTTGGTCATATTGTGGCTATCCCTTCTATGGAGCACCTCCTCCCATTCCTGGGCACCCTCAGTAAAGATCTCGTCTTTGAAGCTATCATGAGCATATGGCCAATATGAGGATACCTACGACACATGCTAGAGTACCAGGCCTTTTGGATCATTCTTAAGAAAATGGCCTGTGGGAAATCGATACTCAAGATGACTCAATCCCTCTTGTTTCTCCTGTGCAG
Source organism: Picea glauca (assembly GCA_000966675.3). Classification (NCBI taxonomy): domain Eukaryota; kingdom Viridiplantae; phylum Streptophyta; class Pinopsida; order Pinales; family Pinaceae; genus Picea; species Picea glauca. Next base: position 1,177,433 of record JZKD02S1810250.1, on the reverse strand, counting down.
TGTCTTTTACCATGCAAAACCCTGTATGAAAACCATAGGTTATGAATGCCCTCTTCTTGTCTTTTACCAGAGAGGCATTATAGCCTTCCATAATGGTCTGGTAACAAATTTCTCCTAAAATGAGACAGTCTGGGACATGAACGGGGAGTAGGTGTGGTGTGCTAGTATCCCCGAACACTCTGATGTAAGTGCTTGTTTCTTCAAAATACCAGTGGCCCACTTTGGAAATCATCTTTTTGGTTGTCCTTGAAAACCTTGGGAATTATTTTCTAAATATAATGAAGTGCACTCAGTCTATGAACTCATCGCATATCAGGGCGTAAAATTTATTGTACCTATTTTCCCACATAATGTTGAAATAAACATGCACTAGTAACTCAACAACATGCCATCTTAAGTTCATACCTGCAAAAACGTTTCTTGTGCAGATCACGTCCAACAAGTACAATGCCATGTGGAAAATTGGTGTTTATCCATTCTTTGGTGTTTGGGCCTATAGGATTTTGGTGCTTAGTTGTTTAGAAATTATGGCTCCACAGTTGAAACTACTCCCAGAGATTTCCACGGTATATGCCAAGGGCATCCACGCTTCTGAAAACTTGGAGAAATATTTTTCCCCATATAATCGGTAGATTAAAGTCATTAAGTACATATAAGGTTCCTCGAGGTTTATCGTGTTGTACCAGTTGTTTATCCTGTTGGTGAACCTCTTATCTTATTTCCACCATGAGGCCAGTAACCTATTGGTGTCATGGAACTCATAAAATCTGACAAAAAATTTTGTATTTATCCTTTTCTCTAGGTCTCTGAGCTTGTAGTATTTTTGGAACTCTACTGGAAGAAAGACACCCACACGTTCTCCATGTTCATTATTGATGGTGCATTTTGTCACGTCTGTGTAGTCAATCATACATCCAAGGGTTTCAATGTAGGGGAAAACTAGGTCCGTCAGGCCACCATATGTAGATATGATCACCTAATGTTTGGGAAAACCTAGTCATCCAACATCCTGACGTCTAGGTCGCTTTGGGGTGTAAACTTTGGGTAATCTTCATGGTTGATTTTGTTAAACAACTATCCCCAGTGTGGGAGCATTACTTTTGATCCGTTGCTCACCTCTGTGTCCCTGAACGTCGGAGGCTAGGTGAATTGTTTCATAGTGGAAGTTTAGATAACTGATTTTGTCTTTGAGACAAAATCAAGCTCCCTTGCAGCACCTAGTGTAGACCCTTCGCCAACCTCTAGTTCTTTCATTTTGGGGGTTCTTGGTGAGTGCTTGGTCCTTGGATTTCTTGGAGGCATTTTCCTGCAAAAAAGAAAAATATTATAGTGAGCTGCCAGCCAACCTCGACAAGTGTTATTGACGCAATCGTAAGTGTAGAAATGACAAAGACAATGATTACCTCTTCCTTGCAAGAGATTAACCTGGTATTATTGGTAATCAAAGTTAGAGAGTGGGTTGTAAAATCCTCGATGATTTGATTCACTTATTAGTCTACTTCAGGAGACAAGTGATTTGTGAACAGAATACCATGTTTGGGCATACACCTTGCAAATTTAAACAAAAACCATGTTTACCTTGTTGCTTCAAGCCTTAAATTCAGTAGTGTAAATGCAGTCTGCACAATCTACCACAGAATATGCACCATGTTTAGGATTAAATGCAACACTGACTGGCGGCCCAAGAGTGGATTATTTCATAGCTCATCAGTGAATTCAAATTTCGAAGGTTGGTCAGCGCGCGGGATCGTGGTGTAGGTTGTGCGAAAACTTAATTTGTCTATCAAATTGAAAATTTTTGTGTCATCTCAGCTGGAGGTGTCTCATCAAATTACCAAGCCTTTTCGTATTTACAAGAAACTAGTATGATCGGTAACGGGGATAAGCAGGATTGCAAGTCAACTAGGGTTTTCAGCATCGGCGGGTAAAGGTTCAAACTAAAACCAGGAGTTCATTGTTCTAGCAATCAGTCGATAGTTAATGAGTGTATCGACGTCGATGAATTTTCTTTGACATTATTTCATTGGCGCCTCTAGGAAAAAAGTTATGATGTCGACCCAAAACTACCCCATGGTGCTGACGTGGAGGTGTTGACATGGAATTATAGATATGACATGAGGGATATCAAAAGATGATGTGGGTAATACCTAAGAAATATGGAATGTTTACACAAAAAAACACATGGCAGTTGATTTGACCCCTTGGTCGTGAGGAGTGGTTTTTTTTGGTGTCGGTGATTTTCTTTTTGACACATGTTATCGTTCCCTTTCTCCCTCTTCGTCGATGTCGACAGTATATCGGTGATCGACGACTGTTGTTTCTATGTTGACGATTTATCTTTCGAATTTCACCGATCTCGATGGTACATCCGCGATTTTTTTAGAAATAATTACATTACTTTTCGGTGTTGGTGATTTTCTTAGGCATGCGTTTCTTGGCGCACCCCTTTTCACCTCTTTTCCCAGTTTTCCAATGCCAACGATACATCGTCAATCGAGGATTGTTTTTAAGAACTTACTTTTGGCAAATTGGGATCGTCGATCGGTGAGTGGCTCTTTATGAAACAAAATTTAAGTTGTATACACTTAATCTAATGCCACGTTTACTTAGAGAAAAATGTAAATTTGTTCAACAAACTTCAAACCAAACCGAATGGAATCAATGATAGAAAACAACAACAGAAAAAAACCATTCATCCCTACACAACTCAATCTTACTCAGGAATGACAAAGTGGTACCCAAAAGACAAAATTCACAAAGACTTTTAGGTTGTGTTGAGTGCTCAACAAATGGCAATTTTTTGGGCTAAAATAGAATCTCTACTCCTTCCCTCGTGGTTAGCTTGTGCAGATTGATCAAGAAACTATCTGGATTTATTCTATTATTTCAGCATAATCTTTTTATCAATGTGTACACAAGTTCCTTGGTTCGTGAATCTAGATCCTCTTGTGGGGTTTATCTCTTTCGCCCCCTTTCTTATTAACCATGATCCATGTCCTTTATAGACAAGAGTCGGGTAGGGAATCCATTGGCGTGAAGACATTTAGCTATCATTCCTTTCTTACGGTGTTGCTTCGCTGCCAGCAAGCATTCAGAGCCCTGACGAAGTCACCCCAACATCACATACCTTGATCCGTTGCCATCAATCGTCCATAGCCTCGATGAAGTTGTCTACATACCCTCTCAAACTTTACACTCTTTTTATGGATCATCTTTTTCTAGCATAAATACCAAGAGTGAGTCGGAGAGGAGGATATCTGGTTTTTGACAAGGTGAAAGTGTTAAGGTGGATCTTTCCTTGGCACTATCCATAGGTACATGTGATGTTATCCATCTAGCCATCTTTCCATTTAGCTCTACCAAGCCACTAAGCAGATATTTCATCACTTCCCCTGGTAGTATGCTTTAAAGACAAATATGATTTTGAAAATTTGTGTTTTCCCATCGTCTCTTATTTTGCATGTAAGTGTAGGTCAGGAGAAGAGTCTGATTCACTGTATTTATTAAATTCAACCATTGCTTTACGAAACACAACTTAATTAAAAGAAAATAACAAGCAAAATAAATAAATAAAAAGGAGTTCATAGATGATCTTCGTTAAACCCACATACTCATCCTGATCAAAATGTATGCTAAAAAATAAACGAAACTCAAACCAAGCATCAAAAGACACATATGTTTTTTTTGGTTTTTTTTTTAGGAGAAGTATTATTTTAAGGCCTGGCCATTCACCAAGATGGTGTCGGATTCCCCCCTCAGATTCTGCAACCGGTATGTGCCTGCCTCATTCTTCTTGACCTCCTGAAAAGGTCCAAGCCATAGATTTTGTAACTTTGAGTGTTTTCCTTTGGACTCGTTTGCTTTATCCCACTTCAAGACTAGGTCTCCTACCTCGAAAAAAAAAATCACCTTATGCTTGTCAAACCATATTTTAACTACCTGCTGATGAGCAGTGAACTTGACTTTAGCGTTTTTCTCAATCCTTTGTTGTAGAGAAGATGAGGGTTGACCACTTGATGCTTGGGAAAGCTATAAAGATGGAAGATACAATCCATTTGGAAGAATGGCTTCTTTCCCATATACCAGAAAGTACAAAGAGTTTCCTATGGCTTCTTTAGGTGTTACTCTATCGGCCCATAGGGCATTATGAAGTAAATTAAGCCAATTCCTCTAATTCTCAGCAAAATTTTTCTTTAAAATTCTCACCAGATTTTTATTAGTTGACTCTAATACCCCATTCCCTTAAGGATTGTAGTTAGAAGAATATCTTATTATGATCCCCTTATCAAGGGCGATTTCTGTCAAGTGTGTGGAAGAAAAGTAAGCAGCATTGTCAAAAACAAGGACAGAGGGCATCCCAAACCTTGTTATTAGTTGTTGTTCTAAAAATTGGATCACTACCTTTTCACTAACATGCATGAGAGGGATAGCCTCTGTCCATCTCGTGAAATAATCTGTAGTAGTCAAGATAAATTTATGTTGTTTCAAAGAATTGGGAGTAATTTCTCCTATGACGTATATTCCCCATTGCTCGAATGGCCTGGATATGGTCACCAGCTGGAGTGGAATGGTTTCCCTCTTTTCCCTATCAGCGCTTATTTGACAAGATTTACATTTCCTAGAATATGCATGAGTGTCCCTGAACATAGTAGGCCAATAATACCCAGCCCTTAATATTTTGTGAGTCGTGGTTTCTCCCGCAAAATGTCCACCTATTGGGTCATCATGGATTTCTCTCAATACCTTTTCTCCATCATTTTGTTCAAGACATCTAACAAGTACTCCATCATAGTTTACACAGAAAAGAACAGAATTTATGAGGCGATATTGAGTGGATTTTAACCTGATATATCTCCTTTCTCTAGGGTTTAGGTTTTCTCGACAGGTTCCATGGTGTAAGAGATAAGAGAAGTTTATGTACCAGGATGCTTGCCCAGAAGGAACGTATAATGTTGCATTGCACCATAATGACAACTCATATTCCCAACAGGATTTTTTTGCGTTGATCAGATCTTGGGCCTCAGCCGCCAGTTTACACAATCCTTGACCCTTGACTATTTTGGCAAGTTTTATGTCTAGATCAAATTCATGAACGAATGCCATCCAATTTCCCCTTATTTCTCCCATTTCTTGTTGGGTGAACAAAGATCTGATTTTGGGGTGAGGCAATATGACTTTAGTGTGATTTTTTAGGATATAAGATATAAAATGTTTGATCGCTTTATAAAATGTGTAAGCATGTTTCTCTATAGCCGGATAGTTTAGTTCGGCTCCTTGAAGGTTAGTGCTCATAAATGATATTGGTGCCTCATTGTTTTCATCATCCTTCTAGGTAAGTACTACGGCCAAGGATTGGTCGGAAGAAAAGGTATAAAGGAAAAAAAAAATGTTGAAATCAGGGCTTCATAGCACTGGTGCTTGGAATATTACAGTTTTGATGATGTTGAAAGCTCCTTTCCTTTCTTCATCCCACTTATACTCTACATATTTGTGAATCATTTTTTGTAAAGGTTTAATAGTTTCAGCGAAGTCAAGGGTAAATTTTCTCACAAAGTTGATTTTCCCAAAGAAGGATTGCATGGCCTTTTTATTGTGTGACAAGGGAATTTGAGTTATCGCTTTTATCCGCTCAGGGTTGATGCTAATTCCTCCTTGAGATATGATATGAACTAATCATTTTCCTTCCTCTACACCAAAGATGGTTTTCTTAGGGTTCAAAGATATTCCATATTTCCTACACCTTTCAAATATTTGAGTCAAATGTTGAGTGTGGTCTTCCTTGTTTTTTTAGTATATTGTTACATCATCTAAATAGACTACCACACACTTGTTAATCAATCCTTGAAAAGATACATCCATGGCCCTCTGGAAGGTTGTTCCTGCATTAATCAACCCAAAGAGCATGTGTTTATCAACAAAGGTTCCCAACTTGGTTCGGAAGGTAGTTTTTAATCGATCATCTTCTAAAACCAGGACCTAGTTATACCCCGAGAAACCATCTAGGAGGGGGGGGATTTCAGAGCCAAATATTGTTTGTAGGAGTTGTTCCATGGGTGGGACTAGATAGTTATCCTTTTTTGATGCTCTGTTAAGGTTTCTGAAATCCACACATAGACGAATCTCTCCAGAGTTCTTTCTGATGGGAACCAGATTGGCTACCTAGGCAGAGTGTATTACCTGAAAGATAATCTTGGCATCTAATAATTTCTTCAGCTCTTGATACATCACAGGTTCCAGAGATGGGTGGTACTTCCTAAGATTTTGTTGGAAGGGTTTTACTCCAAATTTTAATGATATTTTGTTTTGGATAATGTGAGTATCATAAGTTTTCAAATCTTGGTACGACCAAGCAAAGACATATTAATATTCTTTAAACAACTTGAGATAATCTTTCATGTCTTCTTTGGACATTTTCTTACCCAAATTGACATTCTTGGGGTTCTCAGGGGTTCCTAGGTTTATAATCTCATATATGGGACATGAGCTCTCTGCTTTTGCATTCTTTGGTCCTTTAAATATTTCCCTTAGGTTGAAAAGGTTCTCCAAATTGGCCACCCCTTTTGGTGTCATGTGAAACTTTGGTTTGTCATTAGAGTGATTTGTTCCCTTCTTCTGTTCGTGGAAATTTGATTATGTGATTAGTTCTTGGAATATTTCATCATCAGTGGCCAAATCCTTAAAATTCTCTTGATTGGTCAGGAAATCTACAATCTATCCATCCCCTTCAAATACTTTCCAGTTAAAAATGTTGTTAGCTACCAACGGTTTGTATAGAATTTCTACTGCAAACCTTGAGACTTCATAGTCTTCTAAAAGAGATAATCTTAAGGCCGCATTGGCTAGAGCATCAGCAAGGGTATTTTTCATCCTGGGAACATCAATAATGTTGAAAGCCTCAAAATTATCTATTAGTATGTGCACCTCTTGCTGGTAATTTCTTAAGTGAGGTGAATTGCAATGGATAGTATTCTTCACTTGCCTAACGATAATTTTGGAGTCTCCAAAGACTTTCAATTCCTTGATGTTTAAGTCGATGGATTTCTTTAGTCCTTGGACTAGAGCTTCATATTCAACAGTGTTATTAGTGCATTTGAATTTTAATCTACAGGATAAGAAGTTTTGTTTCCCTTTTGGATCAATGAGGATGGATCATGCTCCCGACCCCTCGTGCAATTTAGAACCATCAAAGTACATCATCCAAATTTGTGGGAGGACATTTCTAACTTCTTCATGTCTATCTATATTATTCACTTTCAAACTCCTTTTCTACTCCTGTCGGAGAATCCTGACAGAGGAAGCCTTCCTCTACAGCCACTAGTAAGTCTATTTGGAATATCATTTAAGATTTTTGTGTGGATGGTATGTCAGACATGTGAGGGGAGAAATTACCGAAATCAGAATCACGAGATTAGTTTCCTAACACACGGAAATTTGTTCACAAGGGTTCACTTGGGCTCTCTAAATCAATGATAGTGTGTTTGAGGTATCTTTCTTTGTCGATCCTGATCATGTTTGGATGTCCTTTCAATGGCAACTAGAGGTGAGCCCAGTCAGTACTAAAATATATGTTTAATTTCTCAGACCAGTCTCATCTAAGTAGCATTCCATAGGCCTTGGGGATGTCTACCACGATTATGTCAATTACTTGAACAAATTTAGGGTGTGTAGCATTTTTTATCATGACATATTTTAGTTCCCCTATGACCTTTACCTAAGTTTTGTCTAGTTGTATAACATGTTTATCACTTTAACTGGGGTTGCGTTCAATTTATTATAGATTGTCAATGGCATGAAATTTGAAGATGCCCCGGAATCGACCAAGAAAATATGTAGATTTTTATTAAAGACCCCAAACGTTAAGAGGAAAGGAGGGACAAAAGGCATTCCTTTTTTATCCAAATAAAAAGCATTTACATTTGGCTTATTTGTTAAGTCTATGGGAGATGGGGCGTCACCTTGGTTAATGTTCGTTGGAGAGGCATATGTTAATTTTAAGGCATGTAACAAAAAATCATTTTGTTGAGGAATCTTGCACATGTCCATGACAGGCACGTTAGCTTTCATCTTCTTCAAGTCTTCTACTACATTATAGTCTAGATTAAGTGTTTCTCGTGTATGTGTGTTTGTGGGATTGATTTGGGAAGAAAATAAGGGTTTGGGGCGATTGGGCACTTGATTTCCTCGAGATAATTGAGTTGTGTGGTGGGATTACTTTGAACAGGTTGATTTTTAATGCGCATTTGTATAGCCAAAATTTCAGTCGGGGGTCCCTGCAACTCAGCGATGTCGTTGAAAGGTATCAGGTGATCGGAATCCCATATCAATGTGGCAGTCTCTTCAGGTGGTTCTTAACTTTCTTGATCGGTAACACCTATTTCTGAGCCACTGGATTGTTCGGTTAGAGAGCATTCATCTAGGAATTGATTAGCCATTAGATTCATAACATGCAACCACTGGTGGCAGTCCCTTTCTGAATGGTTTTCTCTGTGGTACGTGCGAAAGGAGTCAGATGTTACATTCCCAAAATCAATGTTCAGGTTGTATGGGGGAGGTTCTATAGCCTTAAAGGGTGGGTTCCTTTTAAAAAAAGGTTTATAAGGCCTTTCACTTTGGTTTTCCTCCCTGACACTCCTTTTCATATCTATGATCTCGTTGGAGAGTTTTTTTATCATCTGATGTAGGTTTTCTACATACCCTCCCTCTTTCTCAGGACCTTGTTCTATTTGTTTTCCCAGGGGTCTTGTCAACAAAAGTCCACTCTTAGGTATAGGTCGGGTTTCATTTTTTATTAGTGATATCTAACCTTGTTTGCATCCTTTCATTTGGAATTCAATTGTTTTAGCTTCTTCAAAATTTTCAGCTAGAGTATGTTTGGAAGCCCTTTTTATGAACATGGAAATAAAAGTTGGGAGATAATTAGCGTATAATTCAATTTGCAACTCCTGGGTAGGTTTATCTTTGGGTTGGAATTTGTTCAAAATGGTCGTAAACCTTTGGTTGAAATCTTTAACCTTTTCTTTTGGACTCATAGTGGCGGTGAAAAGTTCATCCATTAAATATCCTATAGTAGTTTCATCAACAAATTTGTCCAAGAAATCCTTTTGAAACTTTGTCCAGCTAGTTATGGAACCAAATGGTAGGTTGAAATACCAAGTCGAGGCTGAATTTTCAAAGGTATAAGGAAAAGGTCTGCACACTACATCTTCATGTTGCACATTCATCAACCTTATAGCTGATATGAACTTCTTAATATGGTCCTTAGGCAATCCAAAGGTTTCGGGGTCAAATTTAGGAAGTAATTTTTCTGGATGTCTGGGTAGGTTATGCACATGTCCTAGGATTTCCAAAACATCTATGGCCAATCATGGTTGATTGTCTCTAGGTTGATCTTCCCTATCTCAATTGTTATCGTTATTATCCTCCATGTCTTCTAGTTCGGAAACTAAGCGATCTGAGTTAGACCCTTCCTCTTCAGATTCAAAATCATCAGGTTCAAAGTAATTACCCGTTAGTGTTCGAGTATCATATTAAGGGGTCATTCGATATCTATGAGGGAAAAATCTATCAGGTCTCCTATTGTGTGAACAAATACTTGGGCAGGGGTCTCAACAACTAGTTTGCTTATTTGTTTTATTCGAGGAAGTAAAGAAGCTAATGGTAATGCTTTGATATGTTGGGCATAAGATCTGGTGATTCTCCAGAACTTATTTAACTCTTTGTGGGGAAGAGCATAAGGTATTTCGGGGTATAGGTGTTCTTCCTCTTCATGTTGAGGTGAGTTACTCATATCGAGAGTACTCTTTGTATGTGGGTTGTCTTGAGAGTGGATAGCCATGCATGTGGCTATTTTGAATTTATAGGCCTTGTGGAATATATTATCATAAATATTGTTAGCCATGAATTCGTCCAGGCCCTCCTTCTAGCGCCAATTCCGTTGAGGGGTCTGAGATCCCTTTAACTCAACAGTAGGAACCAAACCTGTCTAAGAGGCCCAATTAGAATTGTAAGCATTTATAAGTGGTAAGGTTCTCCAGATTTATGAGATGGCAGTAATTATTGATGGGATTTAATCATGATTAATAGATATGTCTTTTCTGTGAAACCTTTCCTCGAGCTGCGTGGTTATCTTTTTGGTTATTTTCTAACATTTATAACAAAAGAAAGATAGATCTCAACTAAAACGACAGAGGGAAGTTAAATCTTGTGTTGGGGGATGGTTGGGTTTTAGGATAACCTTTACACCTTAGCATGCAGATGAAGAAGATCTAAACTACTTCAAACTAGCAATAATACCATTTTGACTAGTAAACATTCAACATCCTTTGAGATAACAGTCACAGAAAGATAATATATAAGTGATCTAGATTTAGGAGCGGAACGAACTAACAGAATGAATACAATAAACACATAGATAGGAAGAATAACACAAATATCCAGTGAATAATATCTTCTATTAAATAATGAATAGGTTGAAACTGTAAAACTACAGAACTGAAACTTGCTCAAATGGTGGTAGCTATCTTTGAGAAGAGATGTGGTTGCTACGTTCATTCATCTGAGCATAATGGATTAAAATGAGGCTCCATAGGCCCTTTTCATATTACTCATGAATTCCAAAACCCTAGACATCCAAAAACCTAACCCTAGAAGGTCAAACGCCAAAAGTCATGTGGGCCATATGGGTAAGTTGGTGTAATTTGGTACCTCAACTTCCTAGGGTCATAAATTTTGCATACGACCTTTGTTTTAGGGGTTTGATAGCTCGTTGGAAAGGTCTTTCAGAGAAATACAAATTATGTTGTTATACTCTAACTTCATCAATAGTTTGACTGTGGCGAGTCAAAAAAACAACATTTAGGGGCCCAAAACAGCCCTGGAAGTACAGCAAGATGTGTTGACATGAAAACATACAAAATAAGCCAGTTGGATTAGGCGAGAGGCCACCCATATCCACCTAGAGAATTTGTGAGGCTTCAGATAGCCCCAGAAGTGTAAAACTCACAATTATAAAACAGTACAGAAAGACATGTTGAATCAAAAACAGACATGAGGAGACAGTTTGAATAGGTGGGTGGCCACCAATATCCACCTGGATCAATCTTCCCCCCTTAGGAAGCAATGGTCTTCATTGCATTGAGTTTCCCCATCAGGTGAGGAAACTTTTGCTGGATTTGGCCCGGGGTGAGCCACTTGCCTTGGTGTAGGAGTTGCCCTGCCTTGACAACCTGATAAATCTGGATTCACTGTTGGTGAGTTCCCTTGACCTGTGTGTCCACTATCTAATCGGTGGATGCATGTTCCATGCAGTCATGTTTGAGCTCTATTGGTGTCAATTGTTCAACGATCTCAGAGGTGTCCAATAATGGAAGAAAATATGGTCGAAGGAGGTCCACATTGAATATTGGATGCAGACCAAGGAAGGGTGGAGTGTTGAGATTAAAATCATTGCTACCCACTGCCTTGGTGATAGTGTAAGTCCCATAATGAAGTGGGAGAATCTTATGAGGGGCCCGGTGAGATGCTCCTTCTACAAATGTAACCAGACTTTTTCACCAACTTGAAACTGATGTGGTACCCTATGTTTATCATGGCATTGCTTGTACTTAGCATTGGATTTTTGTAGAATCTCCTGGACCTGTTGGCGGATGTGTTGAATCCATTCAATGAACCTAGTGGCTTTTTCGATCACAGACTGGTCAGGGGAAGATTCTTCCTGTGCGGTGGCAAGAGGAAGTGCAACATCAATGGGTCCCAAGGGTTGGAATCCCAAACCCACCTGAAATGGGATATGGTCGGTGGAACTATGGAGAGCCAAGTTGTAACTATGTTGGACATATGGGAGACTCTCATCCCATGTACAAGGATTCTTAGAATTGTACATGTGCAGGATGTGCACAATCATCTGATTGACGACCTCAGTCTGGCCATCAGTTTGGGGATGGAAAGAAGTGGATTTTGTGAGCTTGGTGTCCAACAGAGACCAGAGACTCGACCAAAAGGTGTTGAGGAACATGTTGTCTTGGTCGGAGATGATGGTCTGTGGTATCCCAAAGTGGACCCAAACTCGTTCAAAGAAGAGCTTGACAGTCTCTGTCACTGTGACATTCTTCTTACAAGTTGTGAGGATGGCCATTTTCAAAAACTGATCAACGACCACAAACACGCAGTCATTTATGTGCTTGGTGGATGGCAAACCAGACATGTAATCCATGGATATGGATTCATACGAATTCTCAGGAATAGGAAGAGGGGTGTATAAGACTTGCTTCTTGATGGTTGGCTTGGCAATCGCACAGGAAATGCAAGATCTGATATACTTGTTGACATCCTATCGAAGTTTTGGCCAATAAAAATGTTTCTAAAGAATGGCCACAGTTTTCTCTACGCCAAAATGTCTTGCCACCCGACTGTAGTGGGCTTCCCAAATCATCTTTGCACGCTCGCTTGTAGGAACACAGAGATGGCCCAAGTGGGATAAGAGTATGTCCTGAATGTGAAAATCAGTGACAATGGTGCCTGTACCCAAGAGATAATATGTGGTGGCGAAGTACAGATCTTGTTGGTAAAGTTGGGGACATTCTGATGTTTCATGTCCACATGAATGGAGTACAATGGTGAGTGCAGCCATAGGAGGCCGAATGAGGCAGTTAGCGCACGATTGGAGATGCAAGTCTTATACTTGATGTTCAGATGGAACTGCTGCAGGTAGGTGGACCACTTCTGATGGCGGACATTTTTTAATTTCCCTTGTGTCTGTATGAACTATATAGGCTTGTGATCAATGTGTATGATTGTATCTATCCCCATAATGTAATGTTTCCATTGACGGCAGGCTTGTACAAGGGAATACATTTCCTTGTCATAGGTGGGGTATTTCTGGACAATATCATAGAGTGTCTCACTATGGTATGCCACTAGATGCCCATGCTGAGTGAGGAATGCACCCACAACATACTCAGATGCATCAATCTCAGTCTAGAATGGTTGTTGCAGATCGGGCAAGGAGAGTATTGGAGATGAGCACAAATGATGTTTCAGATATTCGAATGCTCATTGGTGTTCCTTCCCCCACACGAACTTGTCCCTACCACCACCCTTGGTCACCTGGCTGAAGGCCAATGCAACATGGGAGAATCCCAACACAAACTATCGGTAAAAATTGGCTAGTCCCAAGAATCTCCGAAGCTCGGTCAGTGTGGTCGGGGTTGGCCAGTCACGAATGACTTGTATCTTAGCTAGATCAACATGTACCCCATGCTCATCAACAATGTAGCCCAGTTATTAGACCATGTTCATGCCAAAAGATCATTTTTCCAAGTTAGCATAAATCTTATGTTGTCGCAGAGTGCTCAAAACCTGCTAAATGTGTCGCATGTGCTCCTTTGAAATTCTGCTAAAGATGAGGATGCCATCAAAATATAACACCACGAAGGAGTTGGTGAAGGGTCTAAAGACATTGTCAATCGACCTCATGAAAGTGGCTATTGCATTTGTTAAGCCAAAGGGCATGACTATCCATTCATAGAGACCTTCTTTAGACTTGAAGGTTGTCTTACAGACATCAGTTGGTTCGATGGGAACCTGGTGGTAGCCAGACTTCAGGTCAATATTGTTGAATAAATTTGCCCCCTTGAGTTGGTCAAGAAGGTCATCAATCATGGGAATGGGGTAGCGGTTCCTGACTATGATTTTGTTTAAAGCTCTGTAATCAATGCAGAGTCACCAAGTTCTGTCCTTCTTTTGCACCAGTACAATCGGGATTTCGCAAGGGTAGGAGTTGGGTCTGATGTGCCCCTTTTGAAGAAGCTCTTGGATATGATGCATGATTTTGTCATTCTCCATCAACGAGCCTCGATAGACTGGTCCATTAGGTAGAGGTACATCCGGGGTCAGATCAATGGGATGCCTGACTTGGCAGTGCATCGGTACCCCTGTAGGTGACACGAAGATGTCTCTGTATTCTTCCATGATCCCTTCCACTTTTTTCTGATGCAAAGAGAGGCATTGTGTAGAGGCCACAAATGTGGCGGTGACCTTCTGCTTATTGTGAGAACATATCACAAAGAAGACGAACTTTCCGGTATGTGAAATGACCTTGTTGCATTGCTTAATAGAGATTAAAGAAATAATAGTAGGCAGTGCCACCTCTGGGATCCTGTATAATTGTCTACCCAAAGTAATAATAACACTACAGGGTCTAGACTCATACATAGCATGACACTTCCACAAATATGGTTGTCCTCAAAGAACATCACAAACTTCAAGGGGACAAATATCACACAATACCTCATCTTTGAAAGGCTTGATGTCGTAGGGAAAACAACATTGATGGCTGACACGGAGATCTCTTCCTTGACGAATCCAACCGATGGTGTAGGGCTACAAGTGTGGTATCATTGGCAAGTTCATCCACTCGATGACCTCTGCTGAAATCAAGTTCTTCTGAATATCGTTGTCGAAAATGAAATGAATCAGAGCCCCCTTGACCCACATATATAAGTGAAAGAGGCATTCCCCTTCCTCTAGCTCTTCTGGTTCACTTGGCCATACTTTGGTGGTAGTGATCATGGCATTAGGTTCAAAATCAATACTCCACTTCCCTCCTTCAGGATTTGACTTGGAATTAGAATCGACCTCTAACTCAGAAGCCTTCAGCTCGACCACAAGGGACTGCTTGGAGCGGCATTCATCGGTGTTGTGCCAAGGAATTTTATGGTACTCACACCATTTTCACGTGTTCTTCTTCATCTTCTTGTTTCCCTTCTTGTGTTGCAGCTTGGATGGATTGTCCTGAGGGCAGCCATCTCAACTTGGTCCCTTGTTGTATGGGTTGGGGTTGCCTTTGCCCTACTTCGGCTGTGATGGGTTTGCAAATCCAAACTCTTGTCGTTTCTACTTAATTTTTTGCTTGATCTTCAAAGTGTATCTATAAGTCGTGCCCAATGAGGTGATGTCCAGGAACTCCATTTCTGTTTGAATGTATCTATGAAAAGAGTCGTGGTATTTGAGCACTAGATGACGCTCAGAGTCTTTGATACCCAATTTGGTGCGTAAGGTATGGAAAATGTTGGTGAAGTCTTGTACTGTCTGGTCCCTTTCTTGACGTAGGGTGGTCCATATGGTGTACTGGTCCTCGTAGCTTCCAACAGGGTAGTGTTGGAAGATTGGTTGTTGTCATTGATGTAATCCCTATGATGAAGGTATTTGGACATGAAGAAAATTGCACATGCAAACACAACACCCATGAATGGATAGTACACATCATGTTGTTTCCGGTGGTAGGTGGCACATCATGTGGATCCTCATGGTTGAGGAGAAATGAATTTTTGAAGATGACAAAGTGAATTGAAGAAGGAAGTACAGGTCGGCCCTGAAGATAATTAAAGAAAAGAATTACAAAATAAGAAATTGTCAGGTCAACCCTAATGTTAAATTGAAGTGACATAAAGAGTATAAATACATATCATTATAAATTCATTTTATACACAAGTCTAATTTCAGAGGAAATCTGAAGTAAAGAAGGTCGGATTTCGAGGATGAAGTCTTTTGGTGATGTGTTCTAAGTATCAACAATTGATATCAGAGTAGGTTTCCTTCAGAACAATTTAACCACTGGAAGGAAAATCCTGAGCAGAGATGGATCACCATGAGCACATTTCAAATGGGATTCAAAGATTTGATGGAAGAATTTATGCATACTGGAGTGATAGAATGAAAAATTACCTAACATCTTTGGGAGTAGACATTTGGTACTCAGATGTAAATGGCTATGTAATCCCAAATAATGCTCCAACCAATCCAAATGAGAAGAATCTTATGAGTTGTAATTCAAAATCCAGACATGTTATTCTAGGAGCATTGGCACCAACCATTTCTAGCAAAGTGATGGGCTACAGCACTGCTTAAGAGGTATGGGACAAACTCAAGAGTATCTATGAAGGTGATCCAAAATTTAAGCAAGTCAAGCTTCAACTACATAGAGAAAAATTTGAAAATTTGAAGATGAATGAAAAGGAATATATTGCGACCTATTTTATTAGAGTTGATGAAGTTGTTAATGCTATCAAAGGATTAGGTGAAGAGCTCGATGAATCCTTGGTTGTACAAAAAGCGTTGAGATCACTTCTCTTGAAGTATAATGTTAAGCTCTCCGACATTGAAGAAACTAGGGACTTGACCAAAATGAAAATGGATGAATTACATGGGTCTCTTATAGAATATGAAATGAGAACAAGTACAGAAAGTGACCAGTCAAATAATGAAGTAGTTGTTAAATCCATAAAGAAGACAAAAGATAAGGATAACGACCTTGATGAAGAAATTGCAAATTTCGCAAGAAGGTTCCAGAAGGGAAGTGGAAGAAACAAAGGTAAGTCTCATCTCAAATGCTTTAATTGTGGTAGAATAAGACATATTGTTGAAAATTTCTACTATAAAAAGAGAATTCTCAACAATAAAAAGAGCTTCTACTCCAAGGATGATGACACCTCCTCGGATGAGAGTGATGAAGAAGATAATGATGGAGGAGAAGTCCTCTTCGTAACCCAAGAAACCAGGATGATGATCACAAGAATTCTAAAGAAGAAGAAATTATTTTTGAAGAAGATCCAGATGAAGAAACCAACCTTTATTCCTTTTGGGGATACAAAGACAATGTAGAGAGTGAACAAGAAGATGAGAATCTTGAAAAGTTGAAGCATGTTGAAACTAAAAATAGCAAGCTTAGAAACACAAACATAATACTAAAAGGTGAATTGAGTAGTTTTGAAGAAGAGAATTACAAGATTGAAAAGACCATTGGTAGATTGAAGAAAAAATGAGAATATTATGAGAAATTGAAAGCATAATTGGATCACACAAAAGGAGAGCTACTATTGACAATAGAAAAGTTGAAGAAGTTCGAAAAAAGCACTGAAAAATTGGATGATATCCTTAGCAGTCAAAGATCTCCAAATGACAAGACAGGACTAGGATACAATGATAGTTTGAAGACAACAAAACAAGAGAAGGAAGACGAAAATGATGAAACCAACACTCCATAACAAGTTGAACAACAAGATAGAAGACTAGAATTCAGAAGGAATGAGACATAAAGAAGATCCTCTCCCATCGGGTATGAAAGAAATCATTATGAAGGAAACTACAAAAGAATAGATCGTGAACCTAGATGGACCACACCACAAAGAAGATCACTTACTCCCAGGTATCAAAAATTATTTCTTTGACATTGTTATACGTGTGGAAATTTTGGACACAAGGCAATCAATTGTAAAATCAATGAAAGGAATAGCTATGCAAGCTACATGAATGGTGAAAATAGTAGATATGGAAATGTTCGTAGACCTGTCAATAGAAATTATAATCCATTTGAACCATTATTGGATTAAAATATTGCATGTTACAAGTGCAATAATCTTGGTCACAAAGCATGAGATTGTAGAGAGATGAAGGAAGATAATCGTATGTCAAATGTATGTATACCAACTACAACATGGAAAAGGAAAGAAAATCCACACAATGAAAATTGTCGAATAGCATTGGTCACTAAAGAATGCAAAGAATAATATGAATGGTTCATAGACAGTGGGTGCTCATCTCATATGACCGGAGATCAAAGCAAATTTGTCAGCTTGAAGAAAAAGGGTGGAAATGTTGCATTTGGAGATAACTCATCTACCAAAATACTTGGAAAAGGAACTATAAACCTTGGAAGTGAAAATGTAAAAGAAGGAAAAGTCCTATTGGTTGAAGATCTGAAGCATAATCTCCTTAGTGTCAGCAAAATATGTGATCAAGGATACACTCTTACATTTGACTCCCGAAAATGTAAAATCCGAGAAAATAACTTAGGAAGATTGGTTGTAACTGCAACAAGAAGACTGAACAACATATACATCCTATACATGAAGAAGAGAGAGAAGACATAAGCCACACAAAAGGATTCCAAGGAAGAAAAAGTCCCAAAGACCAAAAATAAGGATGAAGTATTATTGAGTGCCACATCTTCAAGGGGAGAAGCCTCAAAGAAGAGAGTTAACTTTTGCCATTAAACTTAGGCGGAGCAACCCTACCCTTTGCCATTGATTTCAAAGGGGGAGAGAAATTGGATCATGATGATAGGGGGACCATGAGTGTTGCCATCAATGAAAAAGGGGGAGATTGTTGGAAGATTGATTGTTGTCATTTTTGTCAACCCTATGATGAAGGTATTTGGACATGAAGGACAATGCACATGTAGACACAACACCCATGGATGGATAGTATACATCATGTTGTTTCTGGTGGTAGGTGTCACGTCACGTGGATCCTCATGGTTGAGGAGAAATGAATTTTTGAATATGACAAAGTGAATTGAAGAAGGAAGTACAGGTCGGCCCTGAAGATAATTAAAGAAAAGAATTACAAAATAAGAAAATTTCAGTTCGGCCCTAATGTTAAAAGGAAGTGACATAAAGGGTATAAATACATATCATTATGCATTCATTTTATACACAAGTCGAATTTCAGAGGAAATCTGAAGTAAAGAAGATCAAATTTCAAGGGAGGATGAAGTCTTTTGGTGATGTGTTCTAAGTATCAACGGGTAGTATTGTTCTTTAATGGCATCCCAGAATGAATCCCATGTAGGGGACACCACAAAAATTGCAGATTACTCCACGGTCCTTTGCTCAGAGTAAGTATCCCACCAGTATTTAACATGGGGAACGACCTTGAGGAGTGCAAAAGTGATTTTTTCCCTATCAGAAAAATTGTGGACCAAAAAATATCCTTTGAGAAGATTCAACCATTTATCTACAGCATCCGCATCTATCAGTCCTTCAAATAATGGAATATCAAAATTTACTTGTACCTTGAAGGGGATTGCATGGTTGTTTGACGAAGATGCTTCTCATGTGGTCAATCATCGAAGAATCTACGTGAAGTTTTCCATCATTTCGTTCCTTTGTCAAGTGAGGGCTTCCTCGAGCAACATTTTAATAGGATCTCATGCTCCATCATATTTCTTCTCGTCTCCCATGGGTTGTTGTCGGGCTCGACACGGTCGATCTGGTAATGGATCGATTGGTTCGAGTATCAACTTCTTGTACCCAGACCTTGTCGGGGACATGCACAAAGAAAAAATAAATGAAGAGTAGGCCGCTCTAATACCACTGATCCAGATTTAGGAGCAGAATGAACTGATTAACAGACTGAATACAATAAAAATAGATATAGAAAGAATAGCACAAGTATCCAGTGAACAATATCTTCTATTAAATAATGAATAGGATGAAACTGTAAAACTGCATAACTAAAACTTGCTCGAATGGTGGTAGTTATCTCTGAGAAGAGATGTCGCTACTATGCGCATCTGTCTGAGAAGAATGGATTACAATGAGGCTCCATAGGCCCTTTTCATATTACTCATGAATGCCAAAACCCTATACATCCAAAAACCTAACCCTAGAAGGTGAAACACCAAAATTCATGTGGGCCCTATGGGTAATTTGGTGCAATTTGATACCTCAACTTCCTAGGGTCATAACTTTTGCATTCGACCTTCGTTTTAGGTGTGTGATAGCCTGTTGGAAATGTCTTTCAGAGAACTACACATTTTGTCATCAGACTCTGACTCCATCTATAGTCTGATTGTGGCGAGTCAAAAAAACAACGTTTAGGGGCCCAAAACATCCCTGGAAGTACAGCAAGATGTGTTGACATGAAAACATACAAAATAAGTCAGTTGGATTAGGCGAGAGGCCACCTGTATCCACCTGGAGAATGTGTGAGGTTTCAGACAGCCCCAGAAGTGTAGAACTCACAATTATAAAGCAGTACAGAAAGACGTGTTGAATCAAAAACAGACATGAGGAGCTAGTTGGAATAGGTGGGTGGCCACCAATATCCAACTAGATCAAAACGTGACAAGAAGTTAGTGTAAGAAAAGTAATTTTCAATGCTCTATTATCAATCACAGGTTAACACAATCGATTTGTATTCATCAAATAAAATAAAAGAATTGTTGCAACATTTATAAGATAAATTTAATAACAGATACAACAACTCTTACTTAATACAACAACATATATTGAATTCAAAGATATAGATAATCCCCTTCGGTCCCATCACATTCACGCATCAGATAAAAGGAGTGCCTTTGGTTCTAAACAGAACTTCTTAATTAAAATAACTTGCACAGAAATAGTTCTCTTACAATATTCCAGAAAAAAATCTTTCTCTCCAAAACCATCGACCTCTCATACAAGGTTGATTCCCCTATTTATAAAAATAACTAAACTAAAAATAACTACTAAATTTGTGTTAAGTTAAGAAAATGCCACGTGGTGGGATTTATCTATCTATTTTCTTTTGCTTCTCTTTTGATCATCTGGTGGTTTACTGAAGTGGATTGTTCCTCTTGTATTCTGACCATCTGCAAAAGAGATCTTTGCATGAATTTTCATATGGGAACCTATATTGATCCATCGGAGCAGAGAGGACCTCCTTCATCTCAATTATCAGCTCCTTGTACTTGATTAGTTTGACACTCAAGTGTTGTAATACTGCGAGAGATTTAATCGAAGGCTCCATGAACTACTTCACTTGATGTGGGATCATGCTTGAAACCTGTGAAATCTCCACTTCGTACACCTGATCTTTCTCTGCATGTCGCTTAACTATGTCGCGTAGATTGGTGAAATCTTCCGGTGGACCAAATTATGGAAAGTCGGTATTCCTCATTTCCTGATTGATTTTCTCCCAATGTTTCTCACATTCTTCCCATCTCTTCTACATTTTTTGTCGAGGTTCCTGGACCATGCTTACCTAGTATTCAATTGCCTTCCTTATTCGGGCGATGTTGTTGTCCATCAGCACTCGAATGCCATGCTCTTTTGTATCTCGGCCATTATGTACTTTGTTGATGTAGTCTATCCGCTCTAGGGCTTAATGTGCCTTCTCATAACATCTTTGCATGTCTTTACAGGTTGCCAACCCCATGAGGGTATCTTCTTGGAAATCCGTTATGCAAGTGGTGAAGAGGTCTCTCTCCCTTGTGAATTGTGCATACTTCTCTTGGAAATCACATTTCAAGAGTACCACTGCATGTGTTGAATTTTGGTAATACTCTGCTTGATATCATAGATGGTCTAGTTCTTTCTTCATGGAAGCTACCTCCCTTTCATCCCTATTTTCCCTGTCTAAAGAGGCATAGGTTATGCTCATACCTGCTCTGATTAGCTCATTCATATTAGCATTTTATGTGTCAAACAACATTTCCTTTGTGGTTATGAGAAGTTTTTTATCGAGCATGAGCTTCCTTTTCTTGATTGTTCTTCTCATCATAGCTTTCCTTTTCCTGTCATAAGCAATTTCTTGTATATCGACGACTTCATATACTGGTTCAGGAATTTGTTGATCTCCCCAGGACATAGTATTTCCTAGTCTTCCTGCCATATAGAGATGTTCCATAGTAGGTTCTTTTAATTCCTTAGCAGGAGAGGTGCATGTATGCTCTAGTGATTTGGCCTTCTACTGGTCCTCGTCGACTGATGAAGTCTTTTTCCTAGTTGGGGAAGTAGGAGAAGGATTGACATTAGTTGGGAGTTCAGTCGTTGAGATGTCAATTTCCAGCTCCCCTATTCCTTCTTCTTGTTCACATGTATCTAAGTCATTCTTAGAGTTGTCACCCTGAGGCTATGTTCCCGACTGATTGGGAAAATAGTTTCAAGAGTGTTCCTAGCCTCATGGTCGCCTTCCTGGGGATTTGGGATCAAAACATCAGAAGATGGAGCGGATGTTTCCCCTGGTTCCTCCTCTTGTGTGATTGGTACTAGGGCTATGAGCGAAGCTTCTGAACCTTCCTCGTCATCATATATGGTGATTAAATCTATGAGGACATTAGGCATACCCATCCCACTTGATACTCTTGATTACCTTCGCTGATTTGTAACAGTCACCGACAATCCTCCCTGTGGTGGCATAAGGGCGGTGTATTCTTGGTCGACACTTTCTTTCGGTGGGATTGTATTTGAATTATTTAGTTTTTCCTCCTCGTTTGTACCTACCAGGGTGATTCTCAAAGGTCATATCAAAGGATTGAGTAGGGGCTCTACCCCTAATCTTGCAATAACTCTTTCGGCTTCTTCTAGTAACAGTATCCCCCTTCTCTGTGCCTCGGTCATTTCTACTGTTCGGTTTTCTTCTCTTACCCTGAGAGCTTCTTGATTTGTCTCCTCTATTGTCTCAACATGTTCATCCATAGTCATTACTTTGAATTTGGTCATATTGGGGTTAGCCCTTCTATGGAGCACCTCCTCCTAGTATTGGGCGCCCTCTGTAAAGATCTCATCTTCAAAGCTATCATGAGCATATGGCCAATATGAGGATACCTGCGACGCATGCTGGAGTACCAGGAATTTTGGATCATGATTGTGAAAATGGCCTGTGGGGAATAGATACTCAAGCTAACTCAATCCCTCTTGTTTCTCCTGTGCAGTATCTTTTACCATGTAAAACCCAATATGAAAACCAAAGTGTATGAATGCCCTCTTCTTGTCTTTTACCAGAGAGGCATTATAGCCTTGCATAATGGTCTGGTAACAAATTTCTCCTAAAATGAGATGGTTTGGAACATGAATGGGGAGTAGGTGTGGTGCGTCAATAGCCCCAAACACTATGACGTAAGTGCTTGTTTCTTCAAAATACTAGTGGCCCACTTTGGAAATCATCTTTTTGGTTGACGCTGAAATCCTTGGACATTATTTTATAAATATAATGAAGTGCACTCGGGATATGAACTCATCGCATATCAGGGCATAAAAAAATTTGTTCCTATTTTCCCACAAAATGTTGAAATGAACATGCAAGGGTATCTCAACAACATGCCATCTTAAGTTCATACCCGAGGAAACATTTCTTGCGCAAATCACGTCCAACATGTACAATGCCATGTGGAAAATTGGTGTTTCTCCATCCTTTTGTGTCTAGGCCTGTAGGATGTTGGTGCTTATTTGTTTGTAAATGATGGCTCCCCAGTTGAAACCCCTCCCAGAGATTTCCATGGTATATTCCAAGGGCATCCACGCTTCTGAAAACTTGGAGAAAACATTTTCCCCATATAATCAAAAAATTAAAGCCATTAAGTACATATAAGGTTCCGGGAGGTTTATCGTGTTGTACTAGTCATTGTTCCTGGTTGTGAACCTCTTATATTCTTTCCACCATGAGGCTAGTAACCTGTTGGTGTCATGGAACTCATAAAATCTGACCACAAATTTTGTATTTAGCCTTTCCTCTGGGTCTATGAGCTTGTAGTATTTTTGTACCTCTACTGGAAGAAAGACACCCACACATTCACCTATTTCATTATTGACTATGCATTTTGTCGCATCTGTGTGATCATCTGATGTTTGGGAAAAACTGGTCATCCAACGTATTGATGTTTGGGTCGTTGTGGGGTGTAAACTCTGGGTAATATTCCCGATTAATTTTGTTAAACAACTCTCCCCAGTGTGGGAGCATTACTTTCGATCCAGTTCTCACCTATGTGTCCCCGAACATTGGAGGCTAACTCAATTGTTTCTTAGTGGATGTTCAGATAACTGGTTTTGTCTTTGAGACAAAATCAAGCTCCCTTGCAGCGCCTGGTGTATACCTTTCGCTAACCTCCAGTTCTATCATTTTGGGTGTTCTTGGTGAGCGCCTGGTCATTGGCTTTCTTGGAGGAATTTTTATACATAAAAGAAAAATATTATAGTGAGCCGCCATCCAACCTCCACAAGTGTTATTGACGCAATCGTAAGTGTAGAAATGACAAAGACAATGCTTACCTCTTCCTTGCAAGAGATTAATCTGGTCTTACTAGTAATCAAAGTTAGAGAGTGGGTTGTAACCTCCCCGATGCTTTGATTCACTTCTTAGTCTACTTTGAGAGACAAGTGATTTGTGAACATAATACCATGTTTGGGCACACACCTTGCAAATTTAAACAAAAAGCATACTTACCTTGTCGCGTCAAGTCTTAAATTCAGTAGTGTAAATGAGGTCTGCACAATCTACCACAGAATCCTCACCAAGCTTAGGATTAAATGCAATGTTGATTAGCGGCGCAGGAGCAGATTATTTTGTAGTTCATCAGCGAATTCAAATTTTGAAGGTTGGTCGGTGCATGAGATAATGGTGTAGGTTGTGTTAGCACTCTGTAAATTTCCTAGAGGTTGACAACAGAAGAAATCTACAAAAGGTGACTTTATCCAACCACTCTTGAAGCTGGGATCTAGCCCTTCCGAATTCAGAGAGGGATCTCTCTATATGATTTAGCTATGTTTCCAATTTTAAATATTAGGCTAGGTAAAGAAATAGGTCAGTTTTTTTGTCAAAGTGTTTTTGAATTGGTTGAGACGGTCTACACCTCCATTGGGCTATGGGGTCTGTGTTTTAATAAAATATGAAATCCGAACCAGAAATGCAAAGGAAAACTTTCACAGGGAGAGACAATATAATCACTAGATTCTTTGATAGCGTAAATGATGAATAGTAGAAAAGATGAGAAATATAATTTCAACAAAGAAGCAGTTAAGAATTTCTTTATTGAAAACACCAGAAGATAAAACACTTAAATATTTCGAGTCAGAAACAGGGTATACGAGATAAATCCTGCAACATCCGTTACTCTTAAAGATTAGATTTAGAAAATAGTGTGGTAACAAAGCGAGAATAACATTCAACTTAGAGAGAAAAACATCACCAGTGAATACACGCAAGAATCCTGTAAAAGTGCCTCCTTTTTATTAATGGAAGATCTCTTTAAAAATATTACAGTCTGATAGCGTCGGGGTGTGAAGATCAACAACCCTCAATACTTCGAAAGATGAAGTATTTATAACTAAAATTACAAACGATCCTGTCATTAATGATCATGACATGCTAAATCTATTTTTAGCCTAACTAACTTAACAAATTTCCTAAATCTAGGAACTGCTTGATGATGTGGTGTAACTGCACACTGATTTCTGGGTGGACCATTGATGAAGCCTCTACATGACCTCATCTGATTGGACTGGGACAGCTCATCTGCTAATCGATCAAATCATAGAGTTCCTCCCATCTAAGATGACTGGGCACATTGACTTTGAGCAGCCTTCGATACACTTCGTCCATTTCTGTGTACTTGGCGAATGTAGGCTTGGTGAGGAAGATGTATCAAATCTTGTGTTGGATATTGATGTCCCACTGGAGGGCATCTAGGAATGCCTTTCCAGTGATGCTCCCTTGAATTCCTGCAAACTTTGAACTGTCCTTAGCTACATCGGCCAATCTCTTATTGTAGTCTGGGAGTGTCATCAATTTATCATTGATTACCTTCAGACCAGGAAGACCTTTCTTTTGTAGAGCCTTTATCTTACTGAATAATCTTTGTACCCCTAGGTCCATGGCCTGAACCTTTTCTTCCAGCTGAAGCATTAATCCTCTCTTGGTCAAAACTCTTTTGACCTCAAGGACGGTCTCTGTTCTATCTTCAATTTTCAGCTCTTCCAGTTCTTCCCTGGTCTTAGAATTGAGGAACTTGATGATCTCGTTCGCCTGTGTTGGCATGTCTCCCAATTCTACTATGATCTTATCAATGGCCTATTGGCTCCTCTGGACCAATTCATTATGCTCAAACATGATCTGGATCATGGGCCATATCTCGTTCATGGACTTTGTGATGTTTTTCCATACATTCTCTTTAACCTCGGCCAAAGTCTTTCCTGCCACTGTTTGCTTCCGTAGTTGTTGTAGCTCCTGCCTAAGCTGCTCTGTCACCTGCTTTTCCTTGGAGAGGTTGGTCTGAAAGGAATATTTGAGTTCCTAGAGGTTCTCAATCTCCTTTTTAAGCTTGTTGATCTATGTTTTCTGCAGGTTCATTTTTTCCATGGACTTAGCCAAGTCGGTTGTCTTCTCCTGGGATGTCAATGGAGTTGCGGATGGGAATTTTGTCACTGATGTTGTGCTCACTCCTGAAATTGGAATAGCACTCAATGGAATGACTTCCATTGGCTTCAGTTGTTCTTTCTCTTTTAATAGTTTCTCCATCTCAGCTTCCATTTCTTTAAGCTGTGCATTCTGCTCCATGAGCAACTTGAGCATTTCATCTTTCTCTCCTTCTTTCTCTGCTATCTCCTTCGCCTAGGAATCCTTTGTGGGTGGGAGCTTCAGTTGTTTCCTCAAGGATTCTATGTTAGCATTCTTCTTATTTATCATTTCCTCAGTTGCTTTCATGTTTGAAGGATCGTAACCGATCTTGTGGACCAACTCCTCCAATGTCTTGATCCTATTGTCCTTTGCAAAGGACAAAATCTTCTCCAACTTGAGTTGTGTTTGAACATTGTTTAGGGACACCTGCAATTTGGACACAGAAGTGGAAGCATGCGCCAATGTATATAAAACCATTTCCCCTGTCTGCTTGTGCAGATCCATCTGATCAGCCGGATGCACGTCCTTCGTCTGGATTTCGAAGGTGGCCCTTTTATAGTCAGTGATCACCTTGGGGTCTGGTACCTGTGCCTAGAGGAATTCCATATGCATTATTCCCTTCTCGATGTCGAATGTCGATAGCAACCTATATTGCGCAGTCGATGTTTGCTTCCAGAACTGGGCACAAGTAATGCTGGACAGGGTCTGGTTCCTTTTCTTGATCAGCTCATATTTCTCGAAAATGCTCAACTTGGGTGCTACCTTGCTTGGTTGAGTGTTCAATGGGGAGTCTGTGGATTTCTTCGGCAATGCTGGGGTAATGACCTTATGGAGGCTCGAATTGAAGGGTGGAATACCAACTTTGGTCACTGTGGTAGACGGGGCTTCTTTTTCCCCGGTCGAGCCAGGAACTGCAACAGTCTTAGGCCTCTTGGTATGCAGCTGGAATTCTTCGGAAGATACCTCAGTGATAGGCGGAGATAAGTCTTGCCTAGGTCTCTTCTCTTTCAGGGCCTGTGGCATGGTCGTTTATGACACAGGGGTCGGGGGATCCTGTTGTTCTACTTCGATCAATGTGTTAGGCTCCCAGGCTATTTGATTAGCGAACTTTTCAACTTCAGGCCTGGACTCATGAACATATGGGATGTTTTTGTTCTTCACCCTCATCTCTGAGATGATCCCACATGGATCATAATGCCATGGGAAACTCATAAAGAACTTCATTTCCCTCAGCATCATGTCTGCTTCTTCCCCAGTGCCACGATTGTTGCAGATGAAGGAGCCAATCTACCCCTTGATTCTAAGTTGTTGCTTTTTCTTCAGCGGCACAAAATGGATATCATCGGAATTTATAATCTGCCTTATATATTCCAACGCGGAAATTCTGATGGGCAGGTACTTAGGCAGCTTATACGGTGCCAACTCGCACCTGTATACTCTGATCTCGGTGTAATCTTGATACAGGTACCAATCCCCGGTCTTTGTGTTGTCCGAGAGATGCAGGATTCTCTGAACTTCATCGTTTATCTGAGGCTCGGGCCTGCCACCTAGCATACTTACCACAGGGTGGTAGAATTGGTCGATGAACTCCTTGAAACTGAAATCAGTGGAGTTGTGCTTGAGCAAGGAGGTCCATGTTGTGATTTCCTGAGGTCTACCATCTCCATCCATCTTCTGCATGGAAAAGCCAAATTTATCCGCCTGGAAGAAAACGAACAAGTATGCTAGTATCGATGAGTATCTAAACATGCCTTCCGTGCCGAAATTCATGAACTGTTCATGAATATTGTCTGCCAAGAATGTGTTGAAGTCAAACTGGGTGGTGGGATTTTCATCGGTAGAGAAGATGGATAGAAAACCCAGAATGGGTTCATCTACCCACTGATCAGAATAGTATCCTAACAAAGCACAAAGGGATGAGATGACCTGGTTTCCTTTAGTCGAGAACATGGAAGACAGGTAAGGAGGATTTGTGGAGGGAAATTGAGCAGACGGGGGAAGGAAAATCTCGAATATTTGAGCTCTTTGACGGAAGGTCATTTTCTGGTATAATTTTGTAAGAATTTCCAGGTTGAAGGGAGACGCAGAGTCGGCTCGGGGGATTTGCATCATCTGGTCTATGGATTCGGGTGTGATGAGGAACAAGATCTCTCTGGATGAGGAGATGACAGATCTTTGTTCGGGAATGTAGTGGGCTTGACACTTGAGAGCGAACTCGGGAAAATGGTGGATCTGAGGGAAGAGGTAGAGGAGTAAGTTGGACTCCCAGAGTCCAATTTCATCGTTCTGGTCCAGGAAAACTTCCCTGAGCCACGACTGAAGGTCTGCGAAATCAAAATCGCATTTTGTATCTGCGATTAATCGGTCTTTGTCGACCAGTGGAATCCTGTCAAGGTCGACAGGAGGCGGGAGAAGCGGATTCTCCTCTCCTTCTGCTTGTTTGGACTTTGGCGCCATTTCTGCAACAGTACCTACAAGGCAAAATACATTAGTGGGGGCGACTGACTGTGGATGAGGGCGACTGACTGTGGATGAGGGAAACTGACTATAACGGAGGGGTAAACGGTGAATTTCTCTGGTGCGATGGGTGAATAGCGAAAGTAAGGAGAATAATGGTAGTTTTAAGTAAACGGGGGTCGGTTGGGCGTGGGAGATAGGTCAGCTGGATAATGGATAGGTTATCCAGTAATAAATGGCCAACAGATCATTTTGAGGGTGAGATGGCAGGTGACGGTGGCTGAGGGATACGGATGGGTGATGTGGCGGCTATCGATTGGAGGAAAAAGTCATAGTAAGGGGCTTTCCATGAGCGAATGGGGGGGAAGGACTGAGAACAGTTATGGGACATGACCATTTAGGGAAAGGTGGAAGGTGACATCCAGAGGTGACGGAGGTCTGTCAGATAGTAGAGGATGATGGGACTCGGGGCCATTAGATCGTTGCCACGTATAGAAAGGGACCCGCCAGAGGAAGAAATCCATTCTGGACCCCCGCCCTCAGTTAAAGGCAGATCAGTCGAGGGGGTCTGAAAAACATCTTGGGTCGTTGATCTGCACGCCTGCCTCTGAGCCGCAGATCTTTGCACGCTTTTTATCACTCATTCCGGACCCCCCCCCCATTAAAGGCAGAATGGACGAGGGGGTCCAGAATCCAATGTTGATCGTAGATCTGCGCGCTCGATCTTGGGTTGTCCAGATGCGCGCGGGTCTTATCAGCGATTCCGGACCCCCCCCCCCCCTTCCGTTAAAGGTAGAACGGTCCGGGGGGGTCCGGAATGATCTGTCCACCGTAGATCTGGGCACGATCATCTGGACCATTGATACATGATCGGAGCATAAGTGAGGGCACGGACAAAACATGCACTTAGAAATTTTGGATAAATGCTTTTTCATGGGTTTTCTCTAGACTTTTCATGACTACACCACCAAGGGGCTAGTCGAACAACATTTAGGTATCAAAATCATGGTGCAACATTAATCATCAAACTGGTTCTTATTGAAATGAAGCAACAATGTAACTGACCTATATTCTAACCTAGTTTCCTATGGCACTTAACCCAGATTAGACTATTGGGTTAAGAAATTACTCTACCCTGGGGCTATCTGACCGGGATTAGACAGTCTGGCTAGATTTATTCACTAATCTAACCTAGACAATTTGGCTAAGATTAAACTGTTTAGCCAAACTCATTCACTACCCTATCAACATCAATTTAAAAAGAACTTGGCCATGCTTGAAAGGTATGGACCAAGTTACTATTATTGCATGGGGCTTTTATTGAAATTCTTTTATGCCCTCTTTTTCTCTTTCTTTTCTTTTTCTTTTCTTTTCTTTCTTTTTTCTTTTCTTTATTTTTTCTTTTTTCTTTTCTCTTTTTCTTTTCTTTTCTTTTTCTTTTCTTTTTCTTTTTTCTTAAATTATTTGAAGAATGAAAAATCATTTGTCAACAAAAATACTAGAGATAGATAATATCCCAGTCACCAGTTGATCCTATAACTTATAGGGTGATAACAGGTTGCATGAAAATTTAATTTGTCTATCAAATCGCAAAATTATGTCACATCTCAGCTGGCGGTGTCCCATCGAATTACCAAGCCTTTTCATATTTACAAGAAACTATTATGATCAGTATCGAGGATAAGTAGGATCACAGGTCGACCAAGGTTGTTGGCATCGGCGGGTAAAGGTTCGAACTAAAACCAGGAGTTCAATGTTCTAGCAATCAACCGATAGTTAATGAGTGCATCAGCGTTGGTGGATTGTCTTTGACATTATTTTGTTGGTGCCTCTAGGAAAAAGTTTCGATGCCGACCCAAAACTACCCCATGGTGCTGACGTGGAAATATAGATATGACATTGGGGACATCAAAATATGATGTGGGTAATAACTGAGCAATACAAACTGTTTACACGGAAAAACACGTCGTGGTTGATTTGACCCCTTGGTCATGAGGAGCATTTATTTTCGACGTCGGTGATTTTCATTTTGACACATGTTACCATTCCCTTTCTCCCTCTTCACCGATGTCGACGATTGGCGATTGTTGTTGCTATGTTGACAATTTATCTTTTGAATTTCACTGATGCTGACGGTACATCGGAGATTTTTTTAGAAAACTTTACGTTACTTTTCGACGTTGGTGATTTTAATAGGCATACATGTTTTAGTGCACCCATTTTCCCAGTTTTTTTATGTCGACGGTACATCGACAATTGGCGATTGTTTTTAGGAACTTACTTTTCGCAGACCAGGATCGTCGATAGGCACGTGGCTCTTTATGAAACAAATTTTAAGTTGTATACACTTAATCTAATGTCACGTTTACTTAGAGAAAAATGCTAATATGTTCAACAAACTTCAAACCAAACCGAATGCAATCGATGATAGAACACAACAAAAAAAAAAACCATTGATCCCTACACAACTGACTCTTACTCAGGAATGAAAAAGTGGTACCCAAAAGACAAAATTCACAAGGAATTTTAGGGTGTGTTGAGTGCTCAACAGGTCCCTATTCTTGTAGGTGTAAATTTATCTGTGGATCAATGTCCCAAGACACACGAAGAGGAGGAGGACATGTCGTGTATTATATATGTGAGTGTGGTTGGAAGTTTGATGTATGCAATGGTTTGTACTAGACCAGACATTGCACATGTAATGGGAGTTTTGAGAAAGTATATGTCAAAACTAGGGAAGGAGCATTGGACAATAGTAAAGAGGGTTTTTAGGTATTTCCGTGGCACTACTAGTTATGGATTGTCCTACCAAGGAAGACCGAGATTGGACAGAGTGTTGGACATACATGGCTTTGTGGATGTAGATTGGGTTAGAGATCTAGATCGCAGAAGATCTACAAGCAGGTATGTGTTTAACATGTTTGTAGGATTAGTTGGGTGAGCAAAAGACAGACTATAGTGGCACTTTCAACTACATAAGTTGAATACATGGCAGCCACTCATGCAAGCAGGGAAGTAGTATGGTTACAAAGATTGTGTTCAGGTATTGGGTTGGTACAACAAGTTGTAAGGATAGATTGTGACAGTCAAAGTGCAATTTTTCTGGCAAAGAACCCGAATTATCATTCAAAGACAAAACATATTGATGTTCAATATCACTTTGTGAGAGACATGATTGATGAAAAAAAGGTGTTGCTGAAGAAGGTGGACACATTTAATAATGTTGTTGATTCATTAAAAAGATCTATGAGCGCATGGTTTTCGTCGATGGTTTTCTATTTCCAGTTAAGGAATTAGGGTTGTTGACTAATCCTGGTCATTAGATTAGGGTTTTGGATGTCGTCGGATCATATATGTATATTATATTGTAAACAATGTATGAGATGATGAATATAAAAGATGTTGGTTTTCTCGGTTTGGATTTCCAAAGGAAAAATATCTGTGTAATGTGTGTACTTTCCATTGTATCTTTTATGTTCTTTTATTGAAAATTTGTTTGAAGAAAATGATTGTACAAGGTTAAAATCAACAAAGACATATCTAAACTCTTGGAAGAGTGCCTTATAGGAATCCACTTCCTCGAGAGAACAATGTTCCCCTAACGAGATGTTCTCTTCAACTCCAAGGGTTGTAGAGATATTCACCTTAATGGTAGGTGAAATGTTAGTCATATTTCCTTCTTCGAAGGAATCGGGGGTGGGGATGGGGTTTTTGAACCAATTGACTGGACCATGGGGGATGAACTCTTTTGATTCAACAACATATTGGTTTTTGTGACTAGGTTGTTGGGGTAAGAAGAAGGAATGATGGTGCATGTTGGCTTAAGGGTAATTGGGTGCAGTCAAAGATTCCATGATATCCTCATCGGAATGAAATATAGGAATACATGGATTGACCCGAGAATTGGAATTAGATAGGGATGGTCATGTGTTACCTTGTTTTATACCATAGAAATTAAAAGTGTGGCTCACATATGTGATGTCCAATGATGTAGATGAAATACTAGTGGTCGAGGGTGCCACCGATGTTGACTCCAGAGGTACATAAGGTAAGCTTGCAGTTCTTTGATGTACGACAGTGCAGAAAGTGGTATTCTATGATAACTTATATTCTATGATCATTGGATTGTCTTACGGGGGTACCAATATTCATGATAGGTGGAGAAGGGGTTTGATAAGTTGGGTCTTCAATCATTGGGGTTTGTTAATCCTAGTGAATAGAATCCAACTGGTGGAAAGCATGCATTGGTTGAAACGGAACCTAGGCATGCTAGGGGGAGGGGTGGTAGTCGGGTCCAAGTACCACATTGGAATACCTAAGGTGAGGTTAGGTAAGTTAAGGGTATCCATGACCCGTGGTATTGATGATCTCGGATGGTGGGAACAAGAAATGATCCTAGCCAAAGGGATAGTGTGGATGTTGCTACATCCTTGGTGGAGGCATATATGATGTGGGTATGAAACATCCAGGAGAGGGTTGTGGATGAGAAATTGTTGGCCCATGGTCGGATGACACCATATAGACATTATATGTACTAGGTTGGGTGACTTCAGAGGGAGGTCCATAGTACAGACCCAATAGGATAAAGTATTTATAGACTCCACAGCTAATGTCAGGAAAGGAAGTGACGGTTTGGTCCCCTCCCATAGAAGAAACCACATGGTCATGATGAGGTTGGGCTTGAGGGTCATGGTAGGTCAATTGGTTGATGGTGATGAGTTTTATGTTGTGGGGGGGGAATCATATTTCAGTAGAGATAAGAGGCCACAACATTCATGACATACATGAAACTTCATCCTAACAAACGATTGTAATCCAAAGGGGCATCAATAACCTCAACATCAACGCAAACTCCCTTTCCCCCTAGTTGGACGAGACAGTTCTAGTAAAGGCCTTGAGGCTGGGAGGGTCGACCATCATATGCTCAAAGGTATA
Source organism: Picea glauca (assembly GCA_000966675.3). NCBI lineage: Eukaryota > Viridiplantae > Streptophyta > Pinopsida > Pinales > Pinaceae > Picea > Picea glauca. The sequence goes on along the minus strand of JZKD02S1810250.1, from coordinate 1,144,106 downwards.
TCATGGATGGGACAAAGGAATGGAAACATATTTGTTTCTAGACTCAGTAAAACATGATGCTTGTAGATGCGCCCTTGTCGACAATGCACCTATGGATGGTGAATTGTTTGATGGAAACTGGGATTTGGAAAGTTATGGAGGGTGGTAATTGAAAGGGTTCAACCTAGTCACTATCAAAGGTAATCATATGATCGTATGATGGATCAAAAATTTCCAAACCAGTGAGCAAAGTCATATTCTATGAAGGGTATAATGAAGGACTTTAAGGGATGACATGGCAGTGGGGGACTGGGCTAAGTCATCGACAATACTATAATGGTGGGCTACCTTCCCATGAAGGTGAGCAGCATTTTACTTTAGCGGAACCTTGTCGTTTAGGGTGAGGAATCTGTAAAGGTCCAGTGGTGGAAGAAGCGGGATTGGATGGCTCATTTGGTTCTGTCTATGGGGGCATACCTTACTCGTGGGATCAAGTAGCTTGGTTGACATTAATTGCATCCAAAAAGGGAACTTGTTAGTTTCCATTACCAGAAGGGTGGGGGACAGGGCTAGGAGTAAAAGGAGGGAGATGGGAAGTAGATACCAACCCCTAGGCAAGGAAAGGATTCTACAACACAACACACTACTACATATGACCAAATTTGTCATGTTTTTTCGTTTCTATTGCCACACATATACGTCGCACTTTCAACGAAAGCAATTACTATTTTTCTTGGAACTTTTTTTGTTGATATATCCATGAACCAGTTATTTGTGAAAATAGCGACAAAATAAGCCCTCCACATGTCATCATCCTCAAGATAGGTTTACCTTATAAAGCATGGCAATAGCGATGAAACTTCGTCGCAATAGGGACAAAAAACCATGCCAAAGTAAAAACCTTACCAATAGATTACGACGCAGATGCCATATGTGCGACAGAAAAGTGTGGAAAGTTGCGACGAAAAAGCATGGCAATAGCGACGCAAATGTTTGGCAAAGAAAAAATTTACAACGTGAATGTTATATGTGCGACACAAAACCGTGGCAAATTGCGACGAACTTTAATCGATATTGCCACGCCTCCTTTAAGTTTAAAAAAAAAAAATGGAAACTGAAAAGCTGGATGTTGGGATTCGTGATTGACCCATACTCAATATTTTCATGTGTGATTGACCCTTCAAAGGATTTCTTAAGTGAGAAGGGATTATCAAAGGGGGTTTTGGGACTTATTAGGTGTCTTTCTTAGTGGACCAAAAGGGAAACCCAAGGCACCTTGGGATGAAGGGGAAGATAAAATACATTCCCTTGAATGAATGGTTTTAATTGAGATATTGGGGCTCTGAACTAGAGGTCAAAAACAATTTTGTAGGGGTATCTCAGGGGCACAATATGGGAGATGTGTTTTTTTTAAATCTATCACTATGCTTATGAGAGTGGGCCAACCCTTTACTTATCCACTTCAATGCATTCACAACCATTAATCGATATTAATATAGACTGGTCATAATAATTACCTTGAATATCAAATTTTCCCTATTAATGTGAAGGGATAATCACAACATGAGGTTAAAGGCATTCACACCCTTTCAACAACTATGTTTGTAGATTTTTGGATGACGAACTTGTATCCTTGTGGTTGAGTCATTCCCTTACCAAAAAAACGAAGGTTACTCGCACTCATATGAATGAAATAAATCAAAGTTGTTCCCACGAAAAAATGTGTAACGCTTTGAAAGAATGGTAAATCACAACAATGGAGCACTTGTTTAAAAAAGACACTTACACCTATTCAAGTAAAGGTAACTCACCCTATTCAAATGAAGGTACATGATACCATATAAATGAAGAGAAATGGAAATATTTAACTCAAAGGGTAGTTCATACCAAATCAAGTTAGTGTGATCGCAATGTTTTGAAACGAAGGGTGATCACACTACTCTAGGTGATAGTTTCTCACACCACCCTAAATGAAGGATGATTGCACTTGTTGAAGTCGGGGTACTCACATTAATGCCAACAAATGGTAACACATACCACTATAAATGAGTAGGAATCACACATGATGAAGGGGATATATCAAATATTTCACTTGGAGTAATGCAATTTCGTGGGAAGTAGAATAGCTAGTAGTATATGTTATAGTCTTAATTTCCACCCTACATGCCAGAAGGGAATCCAGCAGAAGATGAAAGTCAAAACACATTTCTTGCTCAAGATTTAGGATTTTTTTTAGGGTCTTCACGTGGAATATAAGAGAAAACATGTGATGATTGTTGGTGGTCGTTTATAATGAAACAAGCGATGATCCCTGCAACCTTCTAGATTTGCAAAGTTATGAAGAGGTAAGAAAGGGATCATCTCCCACCATGATTCTATAATTATTATGTAGTGGGGTATATTGAAAGGAATTACTTATATCCTCACTGTTGGGTATGGTATATCATCTAGATTTACCACCTAATACATTTAATTTGTCAACCCAGGGGACTGAATGTTTTACAGGCTACCATGTAGTGTGTGTGCAGATTGTGCTTCTTTCAATATTGATCATGTAAGTAAACAATCATTGCAGAAACTAGATTATTGGTGCTTAAACATAAATAATTGTAACATTCAAATGAAGCAAGATAACTGTAAATGAAGTAGAACACACAGATCTAACATATTCCACACAAAACCATAACAAAACTATATCATAAGTCGATAGCACCTGACCAAAAGAGCGGGCCCAACTCCCCGATCAGGGTTGCGATGAACTAAATGCCATGAAAACTCAGAAACTCAGAAGAAACTCCATTTTCATTAAATAAAATGAGATTGCATAGGTTGCAGTCTTGATACAAGACAACTCCTAGCTAGCTGATTGACTGGCTAATCCCTTCTCTATCTTTGTTCGGCCTTTTATACAATTCGTGGAGCACATAGCGTCCCAAGATTAGGGTAACAAATCTTCCTAAAAATACACAAAGGTTGAACCGATTAACGGAACCTAATGTTGGACCATGGAACAGGTCCTCTTTTGCACCTTCAACCCGTGGACTACATTGCATCCTTGATCGCATCATCTTGCTAGACTGTGTTTTCTCTATTGCTGTGAGATTTCAGAGATTAGTGATTCGCTTTGGTAAACCCCCAACCAATATCTAACATTTTTGAACTAATACACACAATGACATAATAGAGGTGCATTCTTACCCTTGTGGTTACACACATCTCCCCCAAACTTTAGTCATGTGCACGTCCTCATGCAGACCATCGCTTTCACAGATCTGGGTTGGAACCTTGATACTAGGCCTGAAGTTCTGCTATGTCATATGCATCAGCCATATCTGTCCCTGGAAACTTATATCCCCCAGTCAATATTATATCCTTCCACCATTCTCTCTAGACCTCGTAATCAGGTTGATATTGATCAAGTGGCATCCAGATGATGGGGAATGAAAATATCAAACCTAGCCATCGAACCCCATAAAACCTCATACATGTTATATACCTGGATATTCTTTCCATGGCTCTGCAAAAATTGGGAGCCCCCCATTCCTTGATAGCAGGTGGTGATAAAGCCCATCTCTGGTCACATTTTTCAAGTGCCTCTTCCTTGCAATAGGTCAATTGTTTTATGCAAAGATCATCACACCATTGTTGTGTAGTTTCCATATTTTGTGGCCAATTGGGAATCCATCTGAAATAGTTATTTGTGGATGATTTGTTCAACTTGAAAGTTCTCCATTCTAACTTGAAGGGGTATGTGTACCTGATTTTCCTCGAAAGAATCAAGTGCCTTCTTCCACTTCACCTGGTTAATGGTGTAGGAAAGAAAGGCCCTCAATTGGACATCTCCCACATAAGGAACTGGATTGAATTTTTTATCATCTCTTAGTAGGTAGTTGTGCATGTACAGTTCACACATGAGATGTTGTGTGAGGATGTCATAACTTTTCAAGGTCCTAAGAAACTGCATGGGGTCTTTAATATTATAAAACATCTCCTGGTGAGTACATTACAAACAGAAAAATAAATATTTTTCATGAAGGAACAATGCATAGCTGAGAGAAGGGGAGCAGCACGTTACTACCTGCTGGGTGATATCATACATCTCATGTTTGTCATCTCTTAACCTCTGTATCTGTGCCTCCAACTCTGTAATATTTTCCTTCTGTTTCTCGCCCTTGTTCTTCTCTTCTTCCAACTTTTCCTCACAGTCAACAATGACTCTAGCAACATGCTCCCTTATGTCTTTCAATGTCCTTAGGTGCATTGAAGAAGGGACAACTCCTATCTGAAACTGGTCTATAGTTTTCTTCTACTTTTGTATCTTGTATTTCAACAAAACTAAATGAGCTTCAGTTGTATCTGTCATTGGCTCAGCTTGAGTAGATGTTGTTACTATGGAAGTGTGCAAAATAGGATCAATCTGAGTGGTTGTTGGTACTGTAGAGGTGTGCAATATACGCTCGGTCTGAGTAGCTACTGTATGCAACACCAACTCAGTTTGAGTAGTTGTCGTTACTCTGGGAGTATCGGCATTTTGAGTAGCTATCGATACTGTGGGAGTATCATCATTTTGGGTAGCTGCGGAAATAGTCTCCTTGACATTTCTCCTCGTTGCTTCCTTGGCAATTCTTTTGTATCTTCATGCTTGTTTCTTCAGGTGGAGCACCTGCTTATTTAGCTTGGCATTCTCAATCCTGAATTGTAGACTTTCTCTAAAGTCTGTCCTATAATGTTCCTGAATAGGGGTTCGTATCCTTCCACAAAATTTGACAAATTCCTGTTTGATAGGAATTTCCTCAGCCCATCCCCTAGGAGGAACCTCATTCTAAGCTTCATTGCCTACAGCCTCTATGTCTGGCTCTTGTTTAACTCACACTTCTCCTGGAGTAGCAACACCCAACTCCAATTCAGGGTTAGCATGCTCTGACGTTGGTTCTTATGTAACGGTGTCAGTCATTTCTTGCTCACAATCTAGAGTAGTTGTTATGTCTTCAAAAATAGGGTTTTCAGGAATGTCTTGTTCTAACGCTGGTTCTTGTGTTATAGTGTCAGTCATTACCTGCTCATCGATGGGAGGAGTAGCTGCACCATCTTCACAGACAGGAAATTCAAAATATTCTAGCGTTGGTTCTTGTGTAACAATGTCAGTTACCTCTTGTTCATAGATTGGAGGAGTAGCAGCATTCATCTCCTTCTCATCAGACAAAGGGGTATCAACATCTATCTCATGATCATCTACGGACAGAATAAAAGTGTCTCTTTCTTGTTCATCTGTTGAGGGAGTAGAGACATCTCTTTCTTGTTCATTTGTTGAGGGAGTAGCAGCATCTCTTTCTTGTTCAGGAAAATGGTTTTGAGGAATAGAACCCTTTGCTTCCTCTTCTTTTGAATCCAAGTTAATGACCTGCCTCATTCCCCCAAATTCTATAACTTCCACTGATGGTTTCCCTGTTTCCTCATCTTCGTCCAAGGCTAATTTCTCTGCCCTTCTGCAATAGTTTCGGCAGCCTCTGCTAACTTGCTCACCCCTTCTCTCTCTGCTAAGGTTTCTGCTACTTCTGGGATAAGTTCTGTCAATTCCTCTTATGAGAGTCTTATGAACTACGGCCAACTCACAAGGCTTTGCTCTAGCACATGCACGACTAGTAAATTAACAAGGCCATGATTTGTGAGGAATTTGAGTGGTTAGCACAAGTGTTGAGTTGCTTGCACCATTCGTTGAACGTTATTACACAGAAAATAGGGCATGTTATGCATTGTTGGAAACGCAGAGATATGAGCAATTTGAGATGATATTTGTAAATGGTAGAGGGGCGACCTTCACATGTCACATACCTTATGACGAACGGTGCTACCTCAGCCCATGGAGGTGGCAGAGAAGTCTATTTTTATCCTTTCCCTTTCGAATTTACTTCTTTACCTTCACGCAGAAACAACTCTAGAAATTCCGGGAGTGGTGTTTTCCGAACAAACCATCGTTGACCGGATATTGGAAACCCACTAGCTATTGCAATGGTTCCCTCCATGACTCTGAATTTTAATCCGCGGAACGTGGAGGAGTGGTCGTCCAAATTTTGGGCGAATTTTGTTGTAATGTCTGCATTGAATCCCTGTCACCTCTCGAAATACACATCCGAACCTGCATTTTGGAAAATTTGCCAGACTTGTGGATTTCGACAGACATGTGTAGTATTTGTTGGCTCATACCTTACTGCTCCACCACCTATTATTTTTTATTTTTAATTAAATGATGTGGCAGGTAAGTAATGATGACGATATGACTGTGAATTTAATAGCTTGGCGGATGATTAATGGTTTGGCGGGTGTGTCCAATCCCTATGCATACAATGGCGTCGGAAATTTTTAAGTAATGATTGTGAAATCGTGTGATTAAAGAGGGTAATGATGAATCTTTGGGAAAAGACATAAAATCTCCCCCTGATCTGAATTATTTTCGGCACGAAATGAGAGCGGAGATATAACAAAAAAAATATTTAGAGATATTATGGAAATAAAACAAGAGTCACAGATATACAACAATACACGATTTCTATTAACGAAATAAATGTACAGAGACTGTAAAATACAGAGTGAAAGACTCATTAGAATGGTGGTAGCTTATCTCTGAGAAGAGATGTGACAGCTACTCGCATCCATGAGAAGATGATTACAATGAGGCTCTGAAGGCCTTTTTACAATAAACATGAATGACAAAACCCTATACATCCAAAAACCTAACCCTAGGAGATGACGCGCCAAAAGTCGTGTGGGCCCCGTTTGGGTAAGTTAGTACATCAACTTCCCGGGGTCGTAACTTTTGCATACGATCTTCGTTTTAGGCATGTGATAGCCCGTTGGAAAGGTATCGTCGAGGAGATTCATTTTGGGGGATCAATCACTTTAGCTATCGTTAAAGAGTTCGATCCCAAAAAACCTTCATTTAGGCCCTCAAAATGGCCCTGGAAGTTAAAACTGCTAAAAATAGTAAATTGCCAAAATTGCCAAAAACATGTTTTGGGCCAGTTGGAGAAGGTGGGTGGCCATCGATATCCACCTGGATTAATCCTCCCTCATTAGGAAGCAATGGTCTCCATTGTGTTGAGTTCTCGGGGGAGAGGGGAAAGCGATTATTGAATCTGAATCTTGGTGATCTGCTTGCCTTGCTAGAGAAGTGGCGTTGCTTAGCTTGTTGAAGGCTATCACAAACCTTTGGCTGGAAGGTTTGGACCTTTTTAACCAGTCTGGATATTTTAGATGACTGTGTGCAGAAGGAATCTTTGTGTTTTTCTACAATCTTGTTGACCTGCTTCTGTTGGATAGAAGATGCTTGGGCCTAAGTTGTGGTGGTTGCAGTATCCTTTTGTTCACCTTTTGAACAGATTGTGAAGATGTTGAATTTTGTAGTATGAGATACTACCTTGCGGCACTGTTTAGGTGGGGTAGTAGTTGGAACTACCTCTGGTATCCTGTAGAGATGACCCCCTATAGTAACAATGACACTACGGAATCGAGACTCATAGATAGCATGGCATTTCCACATATATGGTTGGCCCAAGAGAACATCACAAACATCCAGTGGGGCAACATCACATAATACCTCATCCTTGAAGGGTTGGATGTTGTATGACAATTGACACTGCTGGCTAACACGAAGATCTCGTCCTTGTCGAAGCCACCTGATTTTGTATGGCTGCGGGTGTGGTGTTGTTGACAATCCCAACTGTTTGACGACCTCTGCTGAGATGAGGTTTTTCTGGCTTCCGCTATCAACAATAAAATGCAACGGGGTCCCCTTCACCCACATATGTGAATGAAAAAGGCGCTCCCCCTCTTCAGGATCTGTTGGTTCTTCTGATTGAATTGTTGCGGTCACAACAATAGCAGTGGGGTTTGCGTCAATGATCGGTCCTTTACGAGTATTTTCAGAATTAGATTATGAATCAGGGTTCGACTCCTTGTCTTTGATCTCGGCCACCAATGACTGTTTTGAGCGACATTCATCGATGTTGTGCCAGGGGCTTTTGTGGAAATCGCACCATTTTCCAGTGTCCTTCTTTGTCTTCCCGTGAACCTTCTTTTCTTGTGGCTTGGAATGGTTTATGGGAGACTGTTTGTTAGGGTCGTCTTTTTCATACTTTGGTTGTTGTGGATTTGTAGACCTGAACTCTCGTTTGTTCTGGTTCTTAAACTTCTACTCGATTTTAACAGCATATCGATAAGCAGCACCGAGTGATGAGATGTCCAGAAAATCCATTTTAGTTTGGATGTGTCTGTGTAGAGCCCCACGGTATTTCAGAACCAAATGTCGTTCGGAGTCCTTGATACCCAACTTGGTGCACAAGGTATGGAAGGTATTGGTGAAATTTGGAGTTTCTTGGCCCCTCTCTTGTCGTAGTGTGGTCCATCTCATGTACTGGTCCTCATAGTTGCCAACAGGGTAATATTGTTCCTTTACTGCATCCACAAAAAAATCCCAAGTGGGATCGGCCCCATATATTCCAGACTCCTCCGTGGAAATCTACTCCCAGTAAGTTTCCCACCAATGTTTGACATGGGGGAGAGCCTTAAGGAGTGCGAAGGTGATCTTTTCCTTGTCGGAAAAATTATGAACAGAGAAATAACCTTCTAGAGATTTAACCATTTATCTAGGGCATCTGGATCTATTTGACCTTCAAATACGGGAATATCAAAATTAACCTATACCTTGAAAGGCGAGGTGCCTCCAAAGTGGTCGTTTGATGAAGACGCGCCTGATGCTATCGGGAGGTGTTGAAGGATGTGGGAAAAATTCTCCATCATTTCGTCCCTCTGTTGCATGAGAGCTTGCTCAAGCAATAGACTGATAGGATCGTCTGCTCCATCGTTTTTATTTTCTTCCGCCATTGAGGGTTTCTTGGGTGTGCGAGAGAGATTTTCCTCAAGAGAGACAAGCTCAAGACCCAACTTGCTATACTCAGACCTCGTCGGGGACATGCACTGAAAACAATCAAGAGCAGCCTGCTCTGATACCACTGATCCAAATTATTTTCTGCACGAAATGAGAGCGGAGATATAACAAAAAAATATTTAGAGATGTTGCGGAAATAAAACAAGAGTCACAGATATATAGTAATACACGATTTCTATTAACGAAATAAATGTATAGAGACTGTAAAATACAGAGTGAAAGACTCGCTAGAATGGTGGTAGCTTATCTTTGAGAAGAGATGTGACGGCTACTCGCATCCATGAGAAGATGATTACAATGAGGCTCTGAAGGCCTTTTTACAATAAACAGGAGTTCCAAAACCCTAGACATCCAAAAACCTAACCCTAGGAGATGATGCGCCAAAAGTCATGTGGGCCCCATTTGGGTAAGTTAGTACATCAACTTCCCGGGGTCGTAACTTTTGCATACGATCTCCATTTTAGGCGTGTGATAGCCCGTTGGAAAGGTATCATCGAGGAGACTCATTTTGCGGGCTCAATCAAGCCTTTGACTATCATTGAGGATCTATATCCCAAAAAACCTTCATTTAGGTCCTCAAAATGGCCCCAGAAGTTAAAACTGCTAAAAATAGTATATTACCAAAATTGCCAAAAACATGTTTTGGGCCAGTTGGAGAAGGTGGGTGGCCACCGATATCCACCTGGATCACCCCCAAACTTAAATTTAAGACCTTCCTCAGGCGCGAATGCCTATGCCATGTGTAATAGTACCCAAATCCGTTAAAGTTGGTTGACAACGTACCTGGTGACTCAGTTGTTATGGAGAAGCATCATCGCAGGAATATCGTCGTCTGCAATCGCAGAATATGACAACGTCAATTTGAGTGGCGGAATCAAAAGTGGTGGCAGCTGAAATATCGATATCCATGTTGGCAGTAGTGTAGACGATTAACTGCAACCACAGTAGCAGCGGTAGGAGTAGCAGCAACCAGAGAGTAGTGGCGACTGGAGTAGCGGCAACCAGAGAGTAGTGGCGACTAGAGTAGCGGCAACCAAAGAGTAGCGGCGACTGGAGTGGAAGCACCTCGGAGTAACGACATCTGGTACAATGGTGATATTAAAGTAACGACACCCAGATTAGCAAGGACTAGAGTAGTGGCAACAGCAGTAACGACATCTCGTACATCGACGATTTTGAAGTAACGACACCCGGAGTAGAGGCAATCGAAGTAGCGGAAACAGGAGTAGTGACAACTGCAGTAACTGCATCTTGTACAATGGTGATTTTGAAGTAACAACACCCGGAGTAGCAGAAACAGGAGTAGATGCAGCTGCAGTAACGACATCTCATACAGTGATGATTTTGAAGTAACAGCACCCGAAGTAGCAGCAACAAGAGTAGTGGCAGTTGTAGTAACGACATCTTGTACATCGGGGATTTTGAAGTAACGGCACCCGGAGTATTGGCACTCAGAGTAGAGACAACAGGAGTAGCGACAGTTACAGTAACGACATCTCGTACAACGGCAATTTTGAAGTAACGACACCAGAGTAGCAGCAACAGGAGTAGCGGCAGCTGCAGTAACGACATCTCGTACAACGACGATTTTGAAGTAATGACACCAGAGTACCAAATTGGGTCCACTTGTCGATCTAGTGGTAGTTGGTGAACCAATCACACATTTTCCCCATTGTCAAATTGGCAAGATGGAATTTTATCTCAATTGTGTGAATATTTATGCTTACTTTGAGTTCATTGACATAGTAGATGACAAATATCCATACCTAGTATTGTAATGGATTGATTGGGATTTTAATAATGATGCCATTTGTTAAGAAGGGTTATTGGATGGTATATCCATTGGATTTAATGTAGGGAAATACATTTGTTAAATAGATAGAAGAAGTATTGGATGACTAGGAGAGTTGGAAGACTACATTATTCTCACCATAGGATAGTTGGAAGACTACATTAATCCAACTGCTAGTGGAAAGTTGAGTTGGAGAATAGTATTCTCCTATGTCATTTATTCCGAAGTGTCCATTACTTTTGGTCCGCCTAGGGAGAGAATTAATTGACACAAATATGCACACTACCAAATTCCATTAAGTGGATTCATGTAGAGATTAAAGATCCACTAGTGTTTAATGGCACAACTATTGTTTAGTGTTCAAGTATTATCTTCTGGACCAGTCCTTCAAGTTGTCCATTGATAATTTAGTGGTCAAGTATTTGGTTAACAATACGATGTTGGAAGGTTGATACTATCGATGTTTGCTAATATTTTTATTGTTTGATTTTGAAGTGGTGGTTAAATTAGGTAAATAAAATGTGGGACCTAATCACCTCTCGAAAATCCACAATTGGAACAATGTTGGGATAGCTCATAAAGTGTTGAATGTAGATATCTTTTGCATGGAAGTAGTTCTTGAATTCTTCACTAATATTTCTAACTTCAAATATAAATCTACATGCACTAGAAGAATATGGTGATAGTAAATATTGATAGCTCATAATTAAGGATACAAATTATTAGTTAATCATGCGGTACTTGCACACATTGGCAATGGATGGGATTCTTGACTACTATGTGTTGGATCATGAATGATAGGTGGTGCTCTAGGAATCCCATGATGGACATAGAAAGATACATTATAGTGAGAAGACACAACTATCACAACATACATTACAATGAGACATGTTGGATGCAAGTATCATTCAATTCAAGGCTAGAGTGCACTCTCCACTCCATTATTCAAATTATTATCTTAATTCACTCCTATCAGTACATATTCTCCATTTATCTTCTATCATTTGTTTACTTAGGGTTCATATGTGTGTGTGTGTGTGGTTAAGAATTTGTACTAAAAATCTGTTATAGTTGTATTGGTCAATGTAAGAATACAAAAAAAGGTTTTTCCCACAGTCTATGATTCATACTTTGTTAAAAATATCGATGC
>JZKD02S1810250.1:1099437-1113364 GCA_000966675.3 Picea glauca | reverse complement strand
CAAATTCGGCGATTAATGAACCCTAATGAGCCCCTATTCACACCGAGAGATGGTTACAAGACCGCCCTTGAAACGGCTATAAAAGGCTGTGAGGACTCATTGTTTCAACAGGGAATTCGAAGCATCGTTACGTTGTCCAGATGATTCAGAGCTCAGTCTTTGACAAGCAATTCATCAGTAGTGTAACCCAAAGTTCTTTCATCACTCAGTTCATTTCTATTCAGTTGTAAGGAAAGCATAGTGTTGAGGGTCCCGAAGAGCCTTCCACTGGAGGGAGAAGGAACCCATGGTCCCTCTCTTCTGCGTGCGCTCTGGTTTCAATAAAGCACCTGCCTGAAACCTTTGATGACACTTGTGTCCGATGTTTAACACCTGTGTCTGATGTTTAATGTTCCTTGTCTATTTGTGTAATGTTATTTGCTTTCAGTTCGTAGTTAGATTATAGTTTGTTTCTATTTATGTTAACCCTTTTGCTCTACAGCATCCTATTCTGCCTTGCCAAGCCCAACAGGGCATGCCAGCGTTCCTATTTTTGCTCACCCGGTGACGATTCGAACGCGAACAATTTGTATAAGATATTTGGAGATATGAGTGGCAATGGTTTGACAATAGGAGTTAAGGATCTCAATCCCTAGATCATGGCAAACAAGTAATTGAAAGAAGGTGAGAAACACCTTAGCAATAGACTCAAAGGTGCAATGAGTGTTCCTAGGTTGGTCAATGTACCTCTTGGCAATGGCACCCATCAAGGTTCTCTGGAAAATTCTAAGTCTGATTGAGTCCTTCGTGATGGATTTTGAAGAACACCTCTAATGGAAAGACATCAAATGGGTGGGAAAGTATTCGCCTAACTTACCCTCAAACTTGGGGCTATCAAACGGTAGTTTTGTATGCATGGGAGGCCAAGTAGGGTCATGATGGATAGGGTCATTGATCAATTGGATGAGTTCTAGGATGCTCAATCTAACCATGAAAGGAAATAAGGTTTGAGCAGTTCCATACATGGGGGAACTAGAGGAAAATGGTCCTGGTGAAGGAGGTAAAGGGTTGGAATCGATTGCATTAGTACCTCTCAATGGGGATGAGGGTTTTGAATCAGATGAGCTAGAATCGATGGATAAGTTGGGGTGGGGGGGGCTGCTTCATCGGGTGGAGATGAGAGAACATCAAATAGGAAACTATCATCGAAGGCCTTTCATCCCACGAGTTTTTCTCTTGGAAGGAGCAATGGTGTCCAAAGACAAGTTTAATTTTTGGTTTTAGTTGGTGTTGTTATGGTTTTGAAATTGGTTATCTGTTGAAAGTAAATTGTTGAATTCAAAACAAATGTTGAAAATGAATAAATTTAAAAAGAAAGTTCTTGAAATAAACTCCTACTTATGCAAGCCACCTAATCAAAAGTACTAAGTGCTAACTTTTCTTTTTGAAAAAATGAAAAAGTGTTGCATGTAAATTCAGAAATCTAAGGTAGCAAACTTTCCTTCAAATAATGAAACTAAACTTGAAATGGTAAATTCCTATTGGCAATCAAAAAGAAGGGTCCTAAGCGGTCTTTTATTTTCACTAAGGGTTTGGTATGCAAATGTAAGCTAACAAAAGTTCTATAACATCAATGATATGACAATCAATGGTTGTAGCAAACAACAATAAACTAGATTCAATGGAACCTAATTCAATGTCCTACCCTATATGCTATATTTGTCTTTTTGGAATGCACTGAAATGGTATGAAAATAAAAGAAAGAAACTAAATGATAGGACAACTATTGAAAGGTAAATCTACACCCTATTTGCAACTACAAATAGGGAGCCAAACCCTCAAAAAACCTTTTTATGGGAAAGGTACTAAAACCCCCTAGGGGTTTGATCCTTAATCCCTTGGGTTAGTGGGGTTTTTAAACCAATAAATAACTAAGGGAAATAACAGGCCCTAAACAACACCTACAACAACCTAATGAAGCACCGAAAATAAAACAAAATTAAAAAAAAAAAAATGATCAATGCATAAAAGTACCTGGAAAAGTGTGATTAGATTCAACTTGTTGACTCATAATTTGTCACCTACTATAGAATCTTGCAAAGAGTTGTGAAGTCTTGCTAATTGTTTTCTAGGGAAATGTAATGCTAGGAAAATATATATATATATATATATATATATATATATCATAGGTGGAGTCCCTATGAGAAAACAATGGAGTGATTATTTCCTAGCATTACATTTCCCTCAACATTTTGGCATATCATCAATTTCAGTTGAGATATTATTTTAGATATGGTGTTAATATCAATGGTTTAATGATTCCAAATTTCCTATGGTATTTTATGAATGAATATATATGATCATATCATGGAATAAAGGCTTATGAAAAATACCTTTTTGCATATCTAGCCAGTGTGATGTATGGCAGTTTTTGAAGGCATCAAAACTATGATCGAAATGATATATGATAAGTTGCAAATATACTATGTTCTCTTCTCAGCATTATGGTAGCATTATGGAAACATTAAACATGATATCCATAAAATTATTTATTTGCAATGGGCATGGTCCTTTGTGTTTCTATGTGATTATATGCTTAATAATTAGAAGTTTTGTTTCTCATACTTACCATGGCACTCAAGGTATGTTGAGATTAAAATTTTGAGTGGCATAAACTTTAAAAGACTTATATGGTTTCCATTTTGGTTTCGAGCCTAACATATATATATTACAAGGAAATGCATATAATATGGACTTGGCAATTTCCATGTGAAAATGAGCAATACTATAAGTGGTTGATACCATTCAATTTGTTCATATGCAAATGATATGGATATAAGTTTAGACCTGTTAGACTTGGCATATTCGCATAGATATGTGTGTTATTATGAAATGGATGGTTATCATAGTGCATGGCATGAGTTTAAAGGTTGATATCATATGGTTTGTCACAACATTTGATATGCAATAGGTATAACTTGGAACTCGTTGAACTTTAGCATATGAATATGATATAGTTTGAAAGTTGATGGTTGGAATATCAATGTAATGGAGTATGATTTGGCCATGCATTCAATATGAGAGGATGTGGGAATTAATGTTGGCAGGCCCACGCTTTACCACCTTTGTTGGGCTAGGGTTATTATCATTCAATTTTGGTTTTTGTCTGTGGAGAAGGAACTACAACTTGACTTGAGAAACTGACCTCCTCATGTTCGTTGTTGCAACCATCTCCTCCCTCATAGCTAGTATAAAATCAATCTCTAGACAAGGTATGTACTCGTCAGCTTCTAAACATCCTTTGCAAAAGATTTTGTTATCAAGCGAAGTAGTCATGGCTCTGGTTGGCTAGTAATGAGTGTGAAAGTATTTTCTCTCCTTGTCTTTCGCTCATGAAAAGAGAAATTGTTGGAATGTTTGAATGCAATTTGTGGGTTTCACTTGCAAAAAACGATTATGTTTGTTTTATCCTCTACTATATATGTTACTTCTCTCAAGTTCATATTACCATTTTTCATTATTCCTGGAAGATGTTTGAAAAATAATGTGTTATGGGTAAAATAGGTTGGACCCATTTCTATTATTGTTAATACTTTTTGAGTTTCAACCTGGATTTGAACCCGAATTTGTAAATTGTTTGTTCACTATTGGAAAGAATGTATTATGCGACCAGCATTGGTAGTATTCTATGTTTCCTAGGTTCGAACCATGCTAGTATAAAATGGACTTGTTGTCTTGGTACTATCTCAACTAAATATAGACTATTCTTATTATGACCCATCTCCATAATCACATTCAGTTTCTAACTTTGTTCGAGCTCATGGTTTTCCTGGAAGAGTAATGGTTATTATTTTATTTTGGATTTTTTATGAAAACGAACACATCATGTGCTCAACTTTAACTTTGTTCTTTGTCAAAGATTGAGGTTGCACACCAATTGTTTCTCTTTGTGGCTATAATACTAGGTCCTTTGTTTTATTTTGACTACATGTCAACTCGCATACCCAGTCTTTGCATTGATTTAAAAAGCCACAATATTTAATGGCCATGGTTATCTGAACTGGGTTTACTAAAGAAAATAATATTGGGTGAGTTTGTATGACAATTATCAATTTGCTTTTCATATGACATTTGATGTTCAAGTATGATGTGGGGTTTGATTTGGCACTTGCCGGAGAATAAATATATTTTGGCAATGGAAACATGGTTAAAATGCATGTTAGCCAAGTTAAAAGTTTTAGTTGATTTTAATTACATAAATTGGGCATGTTTCCCCGCATTTTTTTTATCTTTTTTTATACATTATTCCCCTATCATCTTAGACACATTTCATTGTAGTCCCATGTTCTTCTCCCCTGTTTATGTAATCAAAAAATATGTTGAGAAGTTTTTTTTGAGATTTTCTCAAAATGATTCTATGCTAATTATTGGCTTTGTAACAAAAAGTGTACAGGTCTAGAGGATATACACAGGAATGTTAACTATGTTTTAAAAATTTGAACATGAATTTTCATTCATTCCTTTCATTTTATGTCATTTTTATGCAAATTATATTCCTTTCATTATATATATATATATATATGTTCAAAATAGATGTAGACTGTTAATGTGATGAGAATTTTGCAAGAAGTATACAGTTCATATTTTTTTTTAATCAAAATGATGAGAAGCGTGTATGTCGAATTATGGATTTTCTTCCATGTATACATTATTCTTACTCATTTCTCCCTTGCATGCTCGAATAACTGTGATATTCTCAAAGCCATAGCTAAATCATATTTAACAACATTGTAATAGATGTTTACTATGTTGTGTCTTGTATTTTACTTTAAGAATTTTGCATTAATTGGAATGATGGTGGCAATTAGATGAGATTTTTTGGCCAAGAGAGTAATAGAGGTGGAAATTGGGGTAGAAGGGGAAGATTTCCAAATGTATTTGGAAACAAGGGAGACACAAGAGAACGAGGTTTTCCATAGACTTTGATGTTGATTCTGAAGAATTTAACTAGCTAGTACAAACTGGCTATCTGAATGTTGGTGGGAAGCCAACATTGCCTCAACCTTCAGCTCCTCCTAGTGCTCCCCTACAATCACATCCTAGAATTGTAGATTTTCCTGAGCCCCTTGTCCATCCAATCAATGTTGGTTGAGAGAACAATCTTATAAATCCCCCCTCTGGTATTTCTCGATGGTCTGAAAATCCTCTTCCCCCTCCCCCTCCTCTGCATTCAGTACCACATGTTGCATATGTTGCCTCCATGCCCCAATCACCTCTCAGAAATTACAAAATGCCTCCTATTGAACCCCAAATTGACAAAGGAAAGAAGCTTGCTACATCTCCTAGCTCATAAGCATCTCAATCCTCCTCCATACATTCCAAATAGTAATCAACCAAAGTAGATAGTCGTAAGAAAGAGATCACCTTCAGTGACATGCACCCTAAAATAGTAAAACTAGAGGAGAAGAAGTCTTATTATCAAACTTTCCCAATCTCATACCTGATGTGTCAGAAGGAAGAAAGGAAAGAGATGAGTTTTTCAAAAAGAAATACCTCATTTATTTTAATTTGTATTATGAAATTGCTACTTAGACACTTGATACACATTTGGGATGGACAACAAACATATGACATTGTTTTAAAAACTTTAAATATCATATCATTTTGACATTTTTGGGAGATACGAGTGTTTTTTGAATTGGTATGTTTTGGATGAGTCACTTATTTTGATATATTTCATAATGCTGATATATTTATAGTATTTAATTATTTTTGGAGTTACAACGGAAGTTTTAGAAATAAAGGAATGAAGACCTAGTGGAACCCCACCTATTATTTAAATATTTATTATCCATATCATAAATAAAGTTGTCTTCTCCTAAAAAAAGTTATTTAACTTTTCTAAACAAAAGGTAGTTCAACTACTCAAATTACTTTATGAAGATATAAAAGGAGAGCAAGACAAAGAAGGAATGAGAAAATAGAAAAGTAAAACTTTTGATAAGGTTTGCCCTAGCCTCAAGAGAGATTATTATTTATTCATTTTATACTGAGTTTTCAATAGAGTTGAGTTATCTTGTTGATAGCAAGGTTTTCTGAAGGTGGAAAAGAAAAGACTAGGAAGCATTGATTGGTGATATGCTTCAAGGTCATTCATTTTCTTGAATGTATGTATGGTTTTACTTGGAAGTTTCAAATTCACTTCAGTGTTAATTAATGTTAGTTTTGTAGAGTTCAAAACAATGATGCTCTTGTAGCTTGGACTGATCTAGCTCGATTTTTTGTTTTAGTCTTCATTTTTTTTTACACTAGTTGTCTATGTATGAGTCAAATAACATCTTGGACTTCTAAGTGTAACATTAGTCCAAACCCTCGTAGGGGTTTGAAAAGATAAACTCAATTATAACTCAGATTGATATAATAAAATTATTTGTTGATTTCTTCTCATTTATGAAACTTAATGTATATTGATTTTCAAATTGATATTTTTTTTTGCATTTTCTTATTCACATATTTTCACAAATTTATTTTGCAAGCACACTTTCTACTTTGTTTCAATTTATTTTGTATAAAAGATACAAAAATTTTGTATTTATAAAATAGCATCAGATCCAAGCATTGCATTTTTTGAGGTCTGATTGAGCTTTTTGACAGGCTATAAACCTAGGGTTATAATCATGACTATCTCACTTAGCCTGAGGAGATTCAAAAAATTTTGAGTAAGGATTTTTCCATTCCATGCATCAACACAACCCTTCTTGAAAAATGGCTTTCGGATGAAGTGTCAAACCTAAAAAAAATCTAAAAGTACCCTTTCGAATATCTCGAAAAGACAAATCCAACGATGCAAACAATTCGTTAATCGGAGTCCATGTGAACCTACAACAACAACAACAAAAATGGGATATTTTTTTTTATGCCCACAAAAAGTGCATTGGTGCATGGGGCTCGATATGAAGTTATGGCCTCGATTCCTGAGGGTTTTGTGAGTGGTTTTCAACTCTTGTAACCTTTGAAAACAAACAAAAAGCTATAGGATGTTAAAAACCCTTGAAAAGCTCATAAAAATCCAATAAAAAATGGAAGAAAATACCATTTACCACACACCCATAACCAAGGATCATGAGATTGGCTCAGATCCCTAGTGGAGTCATCATTTTGTTGGTGCAAATCTGCAAGAAGGGTGAGCTAACCTGCAAAGCTAGGGGTTGTGCTAGATCACATGCAAAAATGGGTGAAAAGTATATAAAACCTATTTTAAAACTTGATCCACATTCATTTAATTCTTATTTTATCATGAAAGAAATAAAATAAATAAAGTGACAACTGCAAAATTAAATATATTAATCTAAAGAATGTGAATAAACTCTACACCCAATGGAAATAATAGTACAATAACACCTATGGAGCAAACCTTTGAATACCATAATCCTTTGGTGACCTCTCTGTGGGAGGCTTCTTCTTCTTTCCTAAGTGTGTGGTTGTAGCCTATGCTTCTCCTCTTTGATGGATGAAAGTGATGGTGAAATGGAGCCAAAAGTTCAATGGAAAATTCAGTAGCTCTTTGTTACTTTCATGTGGTATATTATGAAAATGGAGGGGAACTCTTTATTTTATAGGCAAAATAGTGGTTATCCTTGATATGGTCAAAATAATAAAATATGATTATTTGACCACATCAATTTTAACCACAACTTTTGAATTTTACCTTTTTTGAATAAAATAAAGAGGAAAAAGTCATAAAAGTGTTTTATAACTTTTAATTGAAGGTCTGAAGTAAATAAGGAAAATACAACAGTGATATGTATAGCAAAAACGATAGTCATGGAGGGTACTATGAGGGTCCATCATACACCCCCCCTACTGGAGGGTTGCACACCCCTGTGCAACATACAAAAAGGAGCTCAAAAACTGTTATGATCACCCATCATCCTCGGGTTGTTTCTCCCTGCATATGTCTCTAAAGACATATACCATTATATGTGTGATGGCATATGAATGATTATACCCTACATTCTTATCTATTGTTCCCCACCTTCTCCTTTATGCTTCTTAGTAAATCTTACCTGAAGATCTCCATGATGGAGTAGGGTGTGAGAGCAACGAAAATCTGAATCTGAGCCCAATCCAATGCAGTTTCATCCTCTTAAGGGTATCCACATACAAATGTGACTTGTACATGGCAGCTTTCAGGCCTTGTGGGGAATGAGGTTCTGCTATTTTGAGGGCAAAAGATAACTATTCCCACCTGCTTTGGCAGAATTGTATCACCCTATTCCTAGAATTCCTCGTGGTCTTTTAATAGTGCATTATATCCTCATGTTGTCTCTCTCTCTCAGGACATGAACTAATTCTAGATCTACAATCATCCTGGGAAAAAGTCATAAAAAAAGTTTTCTAACTTTAATTAAATGGGAAAAAGTCATAAAATTGTTTTATAACTTTAATTAAATGAAAATAACATTAGGAAAAGTGGTTTCCTAAGTTATTTTAGGGGAAAATGGTGTGAAAATGGATTTTTAATTAAATTTAACTTTAGGAACAATGGTTCTTAAAGCTAATTAAGGAGATTTTTAATGTGAAAGTAGGTTTTATCTCCATTTTGTCCAATTTAACCATAGTAAAGGAGTTCTTATAAGTTAATTAGTGGGGACATGTCATGGTACCCAACTATAGTTAGAGTATTATGGTAATCCTAGCAATTTGGGCTAGATGATCAAGTTTTTGGTGATAACACACACTACCCATGCCTCCCATTTCTTGAATTAATTTCAAGTAGTCTTTTGTATTATGGTTGGTCTTGCGACATTGACCATGGTATTGTGGTTGTCATAGAATAGGGTAGTTCCACATGATGTGCCTTATCTCGTTTCAATTATAGTAGTGAAGAGGTCCTCAACCATCATCTTATCTTCCCCCTTAGTTATCCCTCGGATGACCTCATTCTCCAATAAATTTCCACCGTAAATATGTTATTTTTATACCTATTCGTTAGAGCTTATAGTGTGTGACAATTATTAGTATTGATGTGCACATTAGTTATGCAGAACTCACAATACATGATACTTGAGTTGTTGTTATATATATAGGGAAAGGGACAATGGTGTGGTTCAAACCCACTCTTATACAAGTCTCACATTAATTTTCATAAGTGATCCCCAAGAAAGGATATTAATGCAACATTATTGTAGTGGATGACCATAGGACAATAATTGTGGAAATGCCCTTTTGTCTTATAGACTATGCACCATGAATTTTCTTGAATATACTTCTCTCTTGCCAATTCTTGTATATGCTTAGATAATGAAGATAATTGATGTTGAAATTGGGTCATTCCAAGAATAATGGTATATGTCAAGTCCCCATTGACTCTAAGTGCATGATGAACTCAAGCAAATCATGGTAAGAAACCAAGCACCATTATGACGAGATAGTGCAAATATGTAGCAACAAACCTCCAATGAACCATTATATGTGCTACACATCTTATATGGCAACATGCTCATTAGGTCTCCAAATATTTGATCATAATCCCATACTAACTCTCCAATGCACTACTTGTTTTACTTGAGCTATGCAATACTTTGTTTCTTTGACTTGGGATTTCAGAACTCGCATACAAAACCTTGCCTCATCTCATATAAGGTACCTTGTAGCGTACTTTCCTTTTACTTCATATACCATTTAAGTCCTCTCACACACAAAGTAGTATGATATTGATATATATTTTTATCTAGGTTTTTCTATCATTATTGACTTTTGAAACTTCTTTGGATGTAGCCCTCAATATTCATCCTTGGGATGTCCTCTGCATTCACACTAATTGTAGAAAGGAACATTCTTCTTCTTTAACATAATTGTTCCTTCTTTTGGTGACTTAGGCTTAGTATTTTATTGCATAGTCTAACTAAATACATATTTTCATGCCATATTTAACAACAAACTTCTTTCCTTGGCTAGAATTAGTGCCAACAACATTATTAAGCTTCCTCCAATTGCTTTTAGCCTTTTTTAACTTGGTATTTTGACAATGGTCTTTAAGAGAGGGCCAATGCCAATAATTTGAAATTCATTTTGAATTGTTGTTGTTAATCCACCATTGAACCGAGTAACCAACATGGTTTCTTTGTTCATC
The DNA here is from genome assembly GCA_000966675.3 of Picea glauca. Taxonomy (NCBI): domain Eukaryota; kingdom Viridiplantae; phylum Streptophyta; class Pinopsida; order Pinales; family Pinaceae; genus Picea; species Picea glauca. The sequence continues at coordinate 1,103,250 of JZKD02S1810250.1, read as the reverse complement.
ACTCTAAGTTGAATGGTGTAGTGGTTAAATTCTTGGATGGAGGTATCTACCATTTGGTTGGACTTCTATTGCAATTGATGTCATTGTTGTTGTTTCTCATTCTAGTAGTTTACAAGATAGAATTGTCCTTGATGAAGAGATTAAATTCATCCCACATTAGGATTTATGTGGCACCAAGATTATGTTTACTCTTGCATTAATTTTCCCACCATAACAAAATTTCTTTGTGTATGAATAATGTTGTAAAGGAGCATCTGTCTTCATTTGTGAATTGTTGTTATTCATAAAGGGAATCTAACTACCCCAACCAATCATCAAGTTGCAATGCATGCATATGATGATTGTAATCTAAACTTCACCTTGATTTCCACTATAAACTAGGAACCTAGATTCAATGACAAACATCCTTTAGGACTACTTGACATTTGGATTGAGTTGCTCCTTGAGGGTTGTTGTTAAATGATAGCTTGCAACATTGTCACATAAATTTTCAAGTTCTACAACATATGGGAAATATTCAATAATTGATCATCCATAGGATTGACTTTCAAGCCAAGGATAACAATTTCAGCTTTGAGTAGCTCAAAGAAACTATGCATTTTTTCCTCCATTCCCTTGTTTGTCCGAGAACAAATAAAAAACTATGTAACAAATAAGTAATTACATGTGAAAAAATGCTTTGACACCAATTTGACCTAGGACAATGTGTCTGATGAAAATAATGCATCCATGACAATAGCTACAACGACTTTATCTTATATACATCAAGACAAATAATTAAACTAATAATACAACCATAAATGAAACCATACAATAGGATACATAATTGGCGCAAGTATATAGGCAAATTATTCACTTTGATTTTCCATTAAGAAATAAGTTTGTACAACAATGGTATAAACAAGTTGAAGTATGATGCCAACTAACAACTATCTAGATACTACTCTACATCAACTCCTACAACAATAACACTAACCCAATTGCAATCTAATGGAAGTGTATAAATAATACATGCATGAAGGAATGCAAAGTGTTTCACATCTTGTACATTCATATCCTAAGATACATTGTTGTACAGGTGTTGGGAAGATGAAGAGACAGAGAGAAGTTTCAATGATCAGCTATGATGGGTTAAGCTCCTTTAAAATGGTCAATTGAGATGTCCATCCACGTCACTTTGGTGCATGCCTAAACATTGGATGTGTCTTACTTTAGGTTTCATTTGAGACATATATGCCTTGTTGATGTGCACGTTACTTTGGTGCATGCCTAAACATTGGATGTGTCTTACTTTAGGTTTCATTTGAGACATCTATGCCTTGTTGATGTGAACTTAGGATTACAATTACTTGACACATGCATTGCACTTATGCAGATTATCATGTGCTTAGCTAAGCTTTGTGCCCATACTTATACAATTCTTGGAATATGACTTTTATTGTCATGTGCAACTACTCAAGTCGTGGGTTTAGTTGATCTTTTAATCTTTTAGGGATTAGTTGGAGAGCAGGGTGATGCCAAATGTGTATTATGAATAATCAGTGTCTATTATTGTATATTTGCTCAACAAGTGCCCTATAAAAAATAGTGCATGAGGTTACCCCAAAGGAGGCTTGGTCAGGAAGAAAACATTAAATAGTCACCTTAATTTTTTGGATTTGTTGCTAACATTTTAGTTCCAAAATAGAAAGAACCAAGTTAGATGCTAAATGCAAGAATTTAATGTTGGTTGGTTATAATGATCAACATAAGGTTCATTGATTTCTTGATATGACCACTAACAAGCAACAATTGTTCATGATGTGATTATGCATGAAAGTACAACAAATTTTTATCTTGAATAAGAGATGAAATTTGATTAGAAATGTACTAATGGTGGTTGTTTTGAGGTTGAGAAATTCACTTAGTTGCATGGTAAACAAGTGTCAGTTGAGGGACAACTATCATTGAGTGGCAATCATGTGTATGCAGAGCACACTAAGGATGAATTTGGAAATGCTTCGAGGTAGATTTGTATTACTTCTCATTTTGGGGATAAAATAAATAAAACAAAACGTTGGTGTTACTACAACACCTTGGAGGATGTGATATTGGAGGAGCTTCTTCAACCAAGAGAGATGTGGTCAAGTAGAAAACCTTTGATGAAAGGTAAGCAATCTAAACATGATAATTTTGGAATTGACGTCATTCATTCATAATTTCTTTGAACATCATTATTATGATGAAGCTATAGGGTGTTATGAGTGGGAAATGACCACGAAGCCTAGGATGATGCATTTGTGAGGAGGTAAAATTAAGTGGTGATTGATGATTCTAGTGCTTTCTATAGATAAAATAATCATCACAATTGGTGAGGTCAACATAGTTCAAAAGGAAATATCTAATTTGTATTCTTCTTTTGTCATGACTAATATAAGTCTCTTTTATTAATGCTCAGGTATAGAATTTGACAAACAAATAAATGTTCATTTGTGTCATAAACAAATCACACCAAGAGTTTGTTGGAGAAATTTATGATGGACAACTATAAATCTACAACTACACTTATGGAGGTTAGGTTGAAATTATCAACCACATATGACTTTGAACCAACAGATGTGTTAGTGTAGAAAAAATTGGTGGGCAATTAATATATTTCAAAACCACCAGGCTAGATTTTAGTTTTGTAGTCAACAACATTTTCAGATTTATGATAGCTCTCAAGGTTTATCAATTGATGGAAACCAAGACAATTTTAAGATATGTGAAGGTTACCTTTGAGTATGGCATCATGTATGACAGATGAGGGGATTTATGACTTCCTAGCTATATATATTTAGATTGGGTAGGTTCAATTGATAATATTATACATGATATTTTTTCAACCTCGATACAAATATCATTTCAAGGTTAAGCAAGAAGCAACATGCATTGTCACTTTCTTCCATTGAAGCAAAGTATAGGGTAATGATGATTGCAACTTTTGAGGCAGTTTGGTTAAGGAGGTTACTCTTTGATTTGTAAGTTTTACACATTGGTCCTCCTACCCTTCACTACAATAATCAGAGTGATTTGGAGTTGGAAAAGAAGTTTATTTTCCATGAGTAAACAAACCCTGTGGAGGTGCATTGCCACTGCATTTGAAAATTGGTGGAAAATGAGAAAATAAGGTAGCAACATTGTGCAAGTTAGAACCAAAGTGTAGATATTTTTAGCAAGTCCCTTAGTGTAGATATGTTTATGTATTTTAGATATAAGCTTGGCGTAGTTTATAGTGTGAGCATTAAGGGAGAGCAATAACGTTAGATATTTAATTTAATTATCCTTAGTACTTAAGGAATATAATCTAGAAGAGTACATTGTAATAAAGTCTATTTCTTATGAGTTTAAATTAGATTAATCAACTTTTAATCATATTTGAAGTGAATAGTGATTCCATTTATAAATAATTACATTAAATACTAGCATAAAAACAAAACAATCAATTCAAATTAGTCTTTCTCTATCACCTTTCCTCTTGTGTGCTACCACATTGGTTGTGAGGTTTGGTCCACTGCATCATATAAATCTCAACATAACATGATCCTTATGCTAATGAATGTGTCCATCAAAGCATATAGATTGATTGATTGTAAACCTTCCCTTTCTCCTTTATAAAATATGTTTTGTGACTATATATGTATGCAAGCCCACAAGTTGCATTTAAGTTTCCTTCAGTTTCATTAAAAAAGGAAAAAAATTACATTGAAAAGATATAAATTTAACCACAAATATTTTAAATTAAAAAAAAAATATTGCACCTAAGTTTCCTTCACTTTTATTTTTTTAAATTAC
>JZKD02S1810250.1:1060142-1088620 GCA_000966675.3 Picea glauca | reverse complement strand
CCTTTTTTTTGGCCATCATTGACTTCGTCAATAATAGCATTAATCGTTTGCTCATATATATACATGTGTATTGAAAGATAGTCATTGATTTTATGAAATACTAACCCACTGCAAGCACATTTCTAGTTTTCTTTGTCTTGTCTCGCAGACAGGTGCATCATCAGTGGAAGACCTTTCTTGACTATCTCATACTTGGTTGTAATCTGTGGAAGGGAACCTATTGTCTTGATCCATTGTCCTTAGCCCTTCTTAAACCTAGATTACTTTAGGGACGTCTCACTTGGACTAGCCCTCCTAAATAGAAAGAGCCCCCCATCGAGGTGACAGTGGGTGGGGAAGCTCCTGTTACGCCGGTTTCAAGCCCTGACTYAAGYTATCTAAACCCTTCCTACAAACCGTGTGATAACAATGCCACCAGTCATATTCTTTTGTGTTGGTTGTAACTTAAACTGCCTAGATCAATTTTCTAGGTTGATACATGGATCCTTCTCTCCAAGATCTTTCCAACGATTGCTTTCTTGCTCAATTCTAAACTATGAGCATAAATTTATAGTCATCTGAATATTGTTAATTTACCCCTTTTGTACACTTTTCATTCTGGTGCAAGTAATCCCAAACACCAACCTCTGTCACTTGTAGAAGTAAATCTTTCAAGAACCAGATAATATTTTGTATGATACATAGATAACAATGATGACATATAATTCATAACAACTCTCATATTGTCACTCTGATGCTCCAATAAAAAACTGCAGCAATATGGAAATGACAACTTTGTCCTTTTTCACCCCCTTTTTCCAAACTTGGAATTTTTATCCAAACTAGCTATCTCCCAAACTACGCACTTATGGGAAAACTTCACTAAACCAAATTTATTTGTCCTTATGACTATACAAATTGTTGAGTAAACAAATTTTTCCAGTTGCATCTTGGGACCCTTTTCCTCCTCCGAAAATCCCAAAAATCCTAAAAAAGTGGCCTAAAATAGTAGATTTTTTCCTATTTTGGCACCTCCACTCCAAACTCCTAAGAATCTGGCAAATACCTTCACACAATAATTTCATGTCTGTTTTTTTGACACTCTCTACAAGTTTCAACAGTAACTATGCTCCTGCCACTAAGTTTGACCATGATCTTCAAAAACATTTAATTTGCATTTTCTGGAAAATTAGAGAATAATTGGTTAGTGGCCCTCTTTGGCACTTATGTAGCCCACAACACTATGGAAAAACCAAAAAAATATTATCTTCGTTTGAGTTATTATGCTCCTGTTATATCCAAAATATAATTTTGGCTCCAAACATAGTTTTTTTCTTAGACTATATGACAATTTTGCCTATGTGGTATTATTTCACACCTTTCTTCTCTTCTTCCTTTCCGAAGCCCGCACATGCATCAATTATGTATTATGCACCAATAATCAACATGCACCAGATACAAAATGCGCAGCACCAATATTTAGCACATGCCTCACCCACAAATATCCAATATGCCCAACTTTTTTATACCACACACCAATATTCAATGCACACAACTTTTTATACCATGCACCAATATCCAGTGCACGCAACTTTTTATACCGCAAACCGATATCCAGTGCACAATTTTTTTTATACCACACACCAATATTCAGTGCACAATTTTTTTTATACCACACACCAATATTCAGTGCACACAAATTTTTATATCGCACACCAATATCCACTGCGAACAACTTTTTATATCGCGCACAATACCCAATGCGTGCAACTTTTTATATCGTGCACCACCAATTCTGCACTATGCAACACCAACATTTAGTGCACCATCGCGATCATCGTGAAATTTTCCGACTTTCTTTTCTAAGCCCAATTCAGTCGCTTGAAAATTGAAATGACCCCTCCATAACAACCATTCTTAGTGCAATTTCAACTTGAATTTGCTTATAAATTTGGGAATTTTACTCAGATTTTACTCTTTCCCCAAATTCGGCACAACTCAAATGTTGAGATGACAAATTTTCCCAATTCATGTTGATATCAAGCCTAAACAATTTCGATGTTGAACCAAAAATCTCTAATACCATTCTGTAACGTCCACCAACTTAACTGAGGAACATTACTTGTGGAAAATACACATAAATTATAATTTTTTCGGCTAATTAACTTCTTGTAGCTTACTGGATATGAATTATACATAGATTTAACCATTATGGGTACCATTAATTAATTGCAGCTAAATCCTGCTAACTAAAATGAATGTCATACTCTCACTTAGACAAACCGCACATGTAATTGGATTTGTACTATGCACGAAAACTATTTCCTAGTGTGCGTGACGATTCAGGCACTACGCCGGAATTTCGTTATCGTTACTACTAAAATTTACTAATAGACACATTTAAATACAGAATTATGAATAACATGACTATCAAGTTCATGCAATTGTCCATACTAGTTAAAAACGTAAATCCAACTAATAAATTCACCACAACAACATATAATTCATTCTCATACACAAATTAAAACACATAGCAGTGAAACTCATAAATTAACTCAGGAAAACAAATAAGCACTTATCTTTTCAAAATAGTTGTTCAACCAACTGCTTGGGAATGGCGTTCCACCCAACCATAGATTTGTTGTTCCAAATCTCAATAGCAAGTCACCCCGAGCTGGGGCTAGGAATCCACAAGAAAATGGTGTCTCTCCAACAACTATGGGATGTGACTCTCACAACAACCCTCTTACATGAGTTAATGATTGGTCTCTCATACGCTCAAACAAAAAATTAGAATTTATCCCTAATGATAATAAAATTTAGGAAAATGGGTTGAATTAATACCCATAATTAATTTCCCCCTTGGACCCCTCTTAGACACTCTCTTCTCTTGTGGAAAACTCAACCCCCATCTTTGTCCATATCCCCAGCAACTGATATCACATTTTATTTATTAAAGTTGGAAAATGTATTCTGACTATTACATCACTTGGCCATAGCCACATTCATATCTACATTATGCATTAATTAAATTGGGGATTATAGTGGGGATGTTACAATCATCTTCCCTTATTTTGACATTACTATCTTTTTATGCATCTGTGTAGCTATTCCATACCTCAACATATTCTTCTCTTCCCGAGTTTTCCATTGTTGTTGCTAATTTGTAGACCTCTCCCAGCTCACAACCTGTCTAAGTGTATGATATAAACTTTACTTCTTACCTCCTGAATCATCTGAGGAGATAATTTGTGTAATCCCTTGTTGCCTACCCATGAGTCTAGACCGATTTTCACTTTGTCAACTTTCCCAAGTTACCAAATTAGCTAGTTTCCCACCAAATGAAAAGCTAAGTTGACAACTTTCCAAATTATAAGGGCATTATGTACTTGTTTTATTGGATTCCTTACCCAATCCTCTACAAAAGCGAGAGCAATGTGCTTAGATCTAATTACCTGAACCCACAACCCTTTTCCTTGTATTAACCTCCACACATTTTTTTGCAGCAAGTGCCTTGGAGAAGAGAAAGGAATTTTTTAGATGACAGCCTCCATTTGCTTTTGCGGTAGCCAGTTTTTCCCATAAAACCTAAACAATCCATTTCTTCTTTTGATCACCTAACTAGATAAATTTGTAGCATAGTCTTTTGATGGCCTCCAACACACCTTTCGGTACCTAGGCTTGCGATATCCTTTATATTGGAATTGCTTCTAATACAACTTTTACTAGTACTAAATGACCCCCTCTTAAGAGCCACCGATTAAACCAGGTGTTTAACTTTTTTACCACTTTGGCAATCAACCATTGTCAGACACATTTTTTATACAGGTTTGGCTTCAAATAGAAGCCCAAGTACTTCAAACCATGGTTTAGATCTATCAACTGATAGAAAAAAATTGAGTAAAAGAGTCATTTGTCAGACAATTGGTTTAGATTGATGGACATTTGGTTTGGATTGTTGGTTGTCGTTGATGCCAATCTTTGGAGAGTGATATTGTAGATTGATGTCAACTCTTAGAGATTGATGTCAACCCTTGAGTATGTCTGGTAGCTCCAGAGGTATGGTTAAGGAGCCCTAGTTTGGTTGAGGAATAATGTAATGAATACCAGTGTATATGCAGGTAAGACTATTCTAGATGGATAATATATGTCATGCCATTTCCGGTGATATGTGGAACGTCACATAAATCCTCACGGTAGAGAGTTATGGCCATATGAAGTTGGAGAACCCTCACGAGCTATCTAGAAGCCCCTAGAAGGTCAAAGAAGTCAATTATCTAGAAGCTCTTAGAAGAACTGTACTAGTCAAATTGATGGTAACTAAGAGTTAATCATGGGTATAGTTGTTGCATTAAGAAAATAATTAAAAATAAATTAGTTGCAACAAGAAGTTGTGAGTTTGGTAATTATGGTAAAGTAGTTGTGATGAGAAGATTGAATAGTCAAAGTGGTTGACTAAGAAATAAATTAAATAATAAAGTGGTTGCAACAAAAAGTTAGTTAAGGGAAAAGAAGTAATGAATTGACTAATTATAGAAAAGTTAGTTGCAACAAGAAGTTGCGAGTAAAGATAAATTATTTAAATGATAAAGTAGTCAAAGTGGTTGCAAAGAGAAATTATTTAAATAATAAAGTGGTTGCAACAAGAAGTGGTGAGTTTTCTATTTATGGATAAGTCAAAGTGGTTGCAAAAGAAATTAATTAAATAACAAAGTCAGTTGCAACTAAAAGTGGAGAACTTACTATTTATGGTAAAGTGGTTAAGTTAAGTGTAGCAAAGTGAGCTAAAATTGGACAAGTGATTAGAAGTGGGTTAGCCCTAAAAGAAGGAAAGTGGGTTAAGTTGGTTTGAAGGTAACCCCTTAAAGAAGCTACATGGAAGTATAAATAAGAGACAAAGACTCTCCCATTAGAACCTCTTTATTTAAATAATAAAGTGGTTGCAACAAGAAGTGGTGAGTTTTCTATTTATGGATAAGTCAAAGTGGTTGCAAAATAAATTAATTAAATAACAAAGTCAGTTGCAACTAAAAGTGGAGAACTTACTATTTGTGGTAAAGTGGTTAAGTTAAGTGTAGCAAAGTGGGCTAAAAGTGGACAAGTGGTTAGAAGTGGGTTAGCCCTAAAAGAAGGAAAGTGGGTTAAGTTGGTTAGAAGGTAACCCCTTGAAGAAGCTACATGGAAGTATAAATAAGAGACAAAGACTCTCCCATTAGCACATATTGAATATCATTGAATATCTATTTTGTGAAAGGTTATTTAGGCAGGTATTATTGATAGTGAAAAGTGCGGCAAAAAAAGTGCAGTAGAAAAATCGCAGCAAAAAAAGTGCGGCATGAAAATCGCGACAGCAAAACCGTGGCAACAGAACGCTACAAGAAAAAAAATGTATGGTTTTCATATGTGTAGTGTTGAACTTATGAATCCGGTTGAGGGTTTGCCTTGTAAATCTGTTGGATGCCCTCTTGGAAGTTTAGGGCTTGTTGTAGAATGGTTTTGAGGCAGATCTATTGAAGTATATTGTTAATGCACTTAGTTTGATTTATTGGCATATCTTGTGGTGCATTGTGAGAGACACTTGTTAGTGGTCTTGGTATATGATTGGCTTATGAATGATACATCCTTGAGGCTACTTAAAAGTGAGGTTATGACACATGGTTTGATGTAAGGGTTTATGGTATTTGGTTATGGACAGTGTGATGTATTGCTAGAGAACTTTTGATGGTTATATTGGTATATGTATTTGGTGTATGGTTGAGGTACATGTTGGGTACATGGTTGAGACAAGCAGTTGATGAGTTGACACATACATGAGGTGTATAGTTGATTATGTCGATACATCTTGATGAGTCATAGTTGATGTGTAGTTGATGTATGATTGGCACATACTTGGTACATGGTTGGAGGCACTTGCTAGTAGTATTGTTGACACATGGTTTATGGATGATGTAACATACTTGTCTTGGCATATTATTAGAATCACATATTGATCTTGGTGATGATTATGAGTTGTTGTGATATGATTGGTTGATGCACATCTTGGTGATATTATGCATATGGTTGAGAGTTGTCTTGGTGATTGATCTCGGTGAGTAGATATGATTTGGTTGATAAGATTGATGAGGCAGGTTGTTGTGATAGGTTGTTTGAACAAGTTGTTGTGACAAGTTATTTGTACAGGTTTGATGCATGGTTGATGCACTTGTTTATGGTACAGATTGAGGTACATGTTGATGCATGGTACATGTTGACACAAGTTATTGGTACATGTTGTTTACATGTTATTAATACAGGTTGTTACAAGTTGTTTGGTACAGGTTGATTGGTACAGGTTTACATCAATATATCTCACAGTGATAGTGTGACAGTGGTTCCATCATTCTACTTATATTTTAGTATGGTTGGATGGGGCAAGGATAGGTAGTTATAGCCACCTTCTAGTTGTAGCCAAATAACATAGGGGGTTGTAGCCAGAGAATTGGGGAGTTGGATCTTCCCTCGGGTTGTATCCTGAGAAACTAGGGGGTTGGAGCCTCCTTCTAGTTATAGCTAGAGAATTGGAAGTTGGTGCTTCCTTGAATGCAATTTTTGACATATAAGAAAAACATTATGTGGTTTTCTCCCGCATTGGGTTTCCATGTAAATATTGGTGTATTATGCATTGTGTGGATGTGTTTGTTATTGTTTATTATGCACTGATGAATGCTAATGCTTATGATACAATAATATATTGATGATGAACATATGAACATGGTTGAATAAGTAAAATAATATACGTTGTGGTTTAAAGGATTAATATTTGGTATAATTTCTCATTACTGATTCACCGCCCTCTTAGTAATCAAACAATTGGTATCAGAGCAGATTCCTTCAGGAAACAGTTTAACCACTGGAAGGAGATCATGGATTATTTTGAGAATGGAGTACCGTTGTTTAATGGTGAGAATGGTTTAAATTATGAAATATGGAGCGGAAGGACAAAAGTATTTTTAAAGGCATAGGGGTATGGTATTTGGCAATCAATTGTTACAGGATATGGTAGTTCAAAAAGGGCAAAGACTACATTAAAGAAGGAATTGAAACGAAATAACAAAATTGCAATGGATTTCATTTTGGAAGGACTATATGATTTAGTAAAGGACAAAGTGGGTAAATGTTCATCAGCTAAATAACTTTGGGATAAGTTACATAATATCTATTCTTCACCCATTACAGAGTAAGAGACTATCAGAGAAGATGCAGGTACATATCAAGAAGAAAGATGTTCATCATGTCAAACAGATTCAGAAGATGAAAAGTACATAATCTATATAAGTATGTTGTTTTGCTTTAATTGTGAAAAACATGGACATCTTGAAATGGAATGCCATGAAGGAAATGAGACAGAAAAACTGATTGAAATAGGAGACAATTATGAAGAAGAATTGATCAGTGCTTTAGATGAACTAAGAAAAGAAAGAGAAGAAAACAAGTCACTCAAGAAAGAATTGATGAAACAAAATGAAAGTGTTCACATTTTTTAAGAAGCCCAACAGGTCATCGAGAACTTAAGAACTTAGCTAGAAGAAGCCAAAAAGATCGAAGAAAATATTTAAGATCAAAAGCGGTATTTGGAAGCCAACATAACAACACAGAAGAAAGTAGCAGAAATGAGACAGAAGATATTGACATATCATCTAAAGGAAAGAATTAACTATCTAAACCAACTTGAGGTAGAGTTTGGTCAAGAAGAGAAAGGACTTGAAGAAGAAATATTCACGTTAAAAATCTATCTTGAAGAAGCGAAGAGAACAAAAGAAGTCACAAAGTCTCATATAATGAAGAAAGAAGAAGAGGTTAAGAAGCTTGAAGAAGAAGTTGTCACATTGAGAAGTAAAATTGTCAAGCTCAACAAGAACGTTGGAGAGACAGAAACATCTGCATCAGTTGTAGAGAATGAAGAGAAGCACTCTAGGTTGCTAGAAAAGAAGAATGAAGAAAAGAGCATGATCCAGGTGGATATTGGTGGCCACCCACCCATTCCAATTGACTCCTCTTGTTCGTTTTTGTTCAACACGTTCTTCTGTACTTCTTTGTAATTGTGGTTTCTACACTTATGGGGCTGTCTAAAGCCCCACACATCCTCCAGGTGGATACTAGTGGCCTCTTGCCTAATTCAACTGGCTTATTTTGTATGTTTTCATGTCAGCACATCGTGTTGTACTTCTAGGGTCATTTTTTGGCTCGCCACAATCCAACTGTAGACGAAGTCAAAGTTCAACAACAAACTGTGTAGTTCTCTGAAAGACCTTTCCAACGGGCTATCACACACCTAAAACAGAGGTCGTATGCAAAAGTTACGACCTTGGGAAGTTGAGGTACCAATTTACACCAACTTACCCATAGGGGCCCACATGAATTTTGGTGTTTCACCTTCTAGGGTTAGATTTTTGGATGTCTAGGGGTTTTGAATTCATGAGTAATATAAAAAAGGCCTCTGTAGCCTCATTGTATTTGATTCTGCTCAGACGAATGCACGTAGAAACCACATCTCTTCTCATAGATAGCTACCACCATTCGAGCAAGTGTTTCAGTTCTGCAGTTTTATAGTTTCAGCCTATTTCATTATTGAATAGAAGATATTGTTCATTGGATATTTGTGTTATTCTTCATATCTCTGTGTTTATTGTATTCGGTCTATTAATCAGTTTGTTCCGCTCCTAAATATGGATCAGTGCAAGAGTTATGTAGAAGTACTCAAAGGAAGGAATCATGGTCAACCTAAATATAAGAAAACTAATAAAGATACATCTTCAAGAAGACCATCCATGTTCAAGCCACAAAGAAGCTTCAATCATGATCATGATCAGTCAAGGCATAAATTTAGAAGGACAACACCACAAATGTCACACACCCACTACGACAACCTAGATTTTTCGTCTTTTTCTTCGAGGGACAGAATCCCCGAATTTCTATGGGGCCTAGTGCAGACCATCCCTTCCCTTATCCTCCTCCAAGTGAGCACAACCTGGCCTTAGCACAAGCACCTTTCGCAACTCGTGAGTTGGAGAGTCAAGGCTCTCAACTCCTCTTTCTCCAAATGCCGATACCCGAGATGCGATATGGGTATGGCTCCCTCCTCACTAGTGCCTTCTACATATAACCATAGGCTAGGCTAAACACTAGCACTGCTCGCAACTCGTGACCTCGCAAGTTGGAGTGTTGAGCCCTCGTGCTCCTCCTTTCGAATCCCCGATACGCGATAGGTCAACATTACGTGGACTCTGCCAAAGCGACGCGCACACACCACTTGTCTCCTTCGTTGTACTCTGCTTATGAGCTGTATCATTGTCGCCCGTCACACTGGACCTCGGCTCTCGACGTCTCGTGACCTTAGCGATCAAGGTGCAACTTCTTCATCCTTCGAAATCCCGAGCCACGATAAGTCAATAATGGGTTGACTCTTTCCCAGGCGACATGTGTCCACCACCTGTCACCTGCTCCCACCTAAAGGATGTGCCACGTGTTCGCACAAGCCCTCGGTGCTCGACACTTCGCTACTCTGCAGTCGAAAAGAGATTCTTTCAACCCTTGAACCGCCGATACGCGATACCATGTAGAGGTTTTGATCCAACAGTTCTCCCGGGGCTTGGATCCAACGACCACGATCACGTCGCGATTTCACGAATCGTGAGTTTGTGCAGTCCTACCCTTGACCACTCCAAGTTGCGAGTCAACAAAATGTTACCCGACTGCCACACATCCTATGTCGATGGACGGTTCTGAATACTTCGGGACTTTCAGGACGTTGTCGAGTCCACTCTCCTGCCTATGCAAAGGTTAAGATCGACAGTCAAAAGAGCTCCATCAAATCCTTGGATCTATGGTCCTTGATCCCATCGCTACTTGCGAAGGCTAAAAGGGTCAAGGTGTTAACGCCTGCGCTCCTCCTCTAGATCCATCGGTCTTGACAGATATGTGGTATTTCTGAAAGGATTTCGACCATTCGTCTACAAAACGATGGGGTATTCTCTTTCGATAATTGGACTCGCTATCCTTTCTTAGCTTGAATCACAAAATTCAACCTCTCAGAGCTTCAAATTCCCACGACTCTGAGACCTTAGAGAGCTACTCTTTCTTGCATAAGGTTTTCAGACCCGGATCGCATGAACCTTCAGATGATTCTTGGGCAATTGTCCCTGATCTTAGTCGAGTGTCTAGGTAAAGGTTCGTTACGGTTCCAAGGTTTATGGGGTAATTCCTGAGGAAGAGTACTCTCGAGGATCCTTCCTAGAATATTACGAGAATCAAGCAAACGAGACGATTCTCGGTGGAGCGAACTCATGCCCCAGACTTAATCATTTGTACAGAAACCAACTATGGCATGTAAGTATACACATGCATCCATTATTCCCAGTCTAAAACACCATGCAATCATTCCACACAGAAATCATTATGGGCGTATAAACATGAGCATGTATTCATGATATTCAATTCAAAATACAAGACATAAAATACTTATCAGATCCACGAGGCGTGATGCAAATGCTGAGAAGGGTGATCGTTTCCACCCAACCGTAGGCTCAGTGACTCCAGACGGATTTACCACTAGCCACCCCTGAGCTAGACCACGATGCTTTGAGATTCAGTCTCCTACTTCCAGCTCAACGAAAGTCAAGGACAAAGGTTACTCTCCTTCTCCTCTGTTCATAACTCCCTATATTTCCAGAGTTCCTCCAGTTTTTCTTCCGCAATCCTTGTCGCGCGTGTTCCCTCTCTCTCTCTCTCTACCCTTTACCACACTTCCTCTCTTGCCTTTTTCTCTGCAATATTGTGTGTGACGCGAATTTCCCCGTCCGTGGTCAGGTCTGAGAGCTTTTACGGATGGGCGGTTCACCCCCATCCCCTCATTAACTCTTGAGGAGCCTCCCCACCTACCAATTTGACAGGAAATCCATTCCAGGGTCAGAGAGTTGCTTTGGTCTTTGAGCGAGTAAAAAAACCAGTACGATACTGGCTTGGTGGAAGTTAACGCAACCATTCCAGGTCCCTTCCACCACCTCTCATTAGCCATCGTGGTCTCTTTTAGAACATCCCCCTCCCAACAGTCATGCAACACATATTCATAACATAATTTACATTCATCGACCTTTTATACAAAGGTCCGTCAAATCAAACATTCACATCTTTGAGTTTTCCATAGTTCTTGGCCAATATAGTTATTTTTACAGACTGGGGGAAACAGGGTGTTACAACAAAGAAGATCATTCACTCACAAGTATGTAAATTTCTTTTATGGTCATTGTTTTTATGGTACTAACTTTGGACATAAGGTTGCAGATTGCAGGGATTATAAAAGAAGTGTTCAAGCAAGAAATGCTTATGTGGCCCCACGTAACATTTAATGTTACAAATGTCATAACTACGGACACATAGCTCGTGATTGTAGAAGCATGATCGATACTTCCATGAAAGAGAACATTTATATCATATATAAGAAAGTATGGATAAGAAAATAGGAAGAACAGGTGAACAAAGACCAGGTCCCAGAGATCACAAGATTGGCAATAAAATGAGATGAAGACAAGTCTACAAAGAACAAAGAAGATGTTAGATACCGAAAGGTTTGGAAAAGAAATGAAAGAAAAGAAGGATAGGTAAATAAGGAACATGTTAAAGAGATTGTACTTTCAGGTATTGCAGTGAAAGATGAATCCACAAAGAGAAAGAAAGAAGTCAGAGTTAAGAGAGATGATGAATCTACCAATGAAGATGATGATGACTCCACATCAGAACATGTATTGTTCTGAGCCATCCAACTTAGAGACTCCCAGGTAATATGAATAATAGATAGGGGGAGTCTATGTGGTAGCTGAGACAGACCAGAGAACCATGCTTCGAGCAGCTTGCAAAGTTTGAGTAGACAGATTCAGAGCAGTTAGTTAGCAGAAGTTCAGTATGATGGATTAATCAGTTGTAGTAGTGAAGACTTCATGATAGTACAGTGACAGATGGGTCAACATTATGGACAATTGTGTAGCAGAGTCTTCGACAATATGGACAAAGATGGATTCGTAAGAACACTTAGTAGGTTTGGCCAAATATATGGCAATGGATGAGAGCATGGATTCATAGATTGGTTCAGATACAAAGGAACATTATCATAATGGATGCAAATTACACAGGAATATTTGAAAGCTTATTCTTGAATACTTTTCATATAAGTTAGTTCATTACACAAGGAAACACCAATGGAAAATAACTCTAAAAGATAGTAGGTACATGAAGACTTATATTTTTTCTACACAACATCTTGTAGAGAAGTCAAGAGAGAGAAACATAACAAAAAAGATAGGTAGAAACATCATTTAGAGAAGTTGTCAAACATAGAGGTAAGAATAGAGGTATGATTCTAGGGGAAGAGATTCATCAGATGCAAGATATAGAGTTAGATGCTTGGAGAGAGAGCACAGAGGCATGTTTCCAGGGGGAGAGATTGTCACAAGGGAAGAATGAGTGATATGACTTCAATGTTGCATCAGAGTGATACCCTTTTTCAAAGGGTGATATGTTATTCATATGAAGGGAGAGAGAGTAATCAGAGGCTTAGAAGCACAAAGAAAATATTAAAGGCATTTAGATAGGGGGAGCAACCCTAAGGAGAGTTCAGTCAGGGGGAGTATCCCCAAGGAGAGATACCCTTTTCCATTGATGTCAAAGGGGGAGAGATAAAAACATTGATGAGGAGTATGAACATGAATTTTATCATGACTAAGTGTTGCCATCAATGTTGGTGTTGCCGTTAATGCCAAAGGGGGAGATTGTCAAACAATTGGTTTAGATTGATGGACAATTCGTTTGGATTGTTGGTTGTCATTGATGTCAACCTTTGGAGAGTGATATTGTAGATTGATGTCAACTCTTAGAGATTGATGTCAACCCTTGAGTATGCCTGGTAGCTCTAGAGGTATGGTTAAGGAACCCAAGTTTGGTTGAGGAATAATGTAATGAATATCAATGTATATGCAGGTAAGACTATTCTAGATGGATAGTATATGTCATGCCATTTCCGGTGAAATGTGAAATGTCACATAAATCCTCACGGTTAGAGAGTTGTGGCCATATGAAGTTGGAGAACCCTCGTGAGTTATCTAGAAGCCCCTAGAACGTCAAAGAAGTCAATTATTCTAGAAGCTCCTAGAAGAAGTGTAGTAGTCAAATTCATGGTAACTAAGAGTTAATCATGGGTATAGTTGTTGCATTAAGAAAATAATTTAAAATAAATTAGTTGCAACAAGAAGTTGTGAGCTTCGTAATTATGGTAAAGTAGTTGTGATGAGAAGATTGAATAGTCAAAGTGGTTGACCAAGAAATAAATTAAATAATAAAGTGGTTGCAACAAGAAGTTAGTTAAGGGGAAAGAAGTTATGAATTGACTAATTATAGAAAAGTTAGTTGCGACAAGAAGTTGTGAGTAAAGATAAATTATATAAATAATAAAGTAGTCAAAGTGGTTGCAAAAAGAAATTATTTAGATAATAAAGTGGTTGCAACAAGAAGTGGTGAGTTTACTATTTATGGATAAGTCAAAGTGGTTGCAAAAGAAATCAATTAAATAATAAAGTTAGTTGCAACTAAAAGTGGAGAACTTATTATTTGTGGTAAAGTGGTCAAGTTAAGTGTAGCAAAGTGAGCTAAAAGTGAACATGTGGTTAGAAGTGGGTTAGCCCTAAAGGAAGGAAAGTGGGTTAAGTTGGTTAGAAGGTAACCCCTTGAGGAAGCTACATGGAAGTATAAATAAGAGACAAAGGCTCTCCCATTAGCACCTATTGAATATCTATTTTGTGAAAGGTTATTTGGGTAAGTATTATTGATAGAGAAAAGTGTGGTAGAAAAAGTGCGGCAGGAAAACTGTAGCAGAAAAGGTGCGGCGGAAAAGGTGCAGCAGAAAAAGTGCGGTAGGAAAAGTGCGGCAGAAAAAGTGCGGAAGGAAAATTGCAAAAAGAAAACTGCGACGGAAAAATCGCGGCAACAAAACCATGGCAACAGAACACTACAAGAAAAAAAAAGGTATGTTTTTCATATTTGTAGTGTTGAACTTGTGAATTTGGTTGAGGGTTTGCCTTGTAAATCCGTTGGATGCCCTCTTGGAAGTTTAGGGCTTGTTGTAGAATGGTTTTGAGACAAATCTATTGAAGTATATTGTTAGTGCACTTAGTTTGATTTATTGGCATATCTTGTGGTGCATTGTGAGAGACACTTGTTAGTGGTCTTGGTATATGATTGGGTTTTGAATGATACATCCTTGAGGCTACATAAAAGTGAGGTTATGGCACATGGTTTGATGTAAGGGTTTATGGTATTTGGTTATGGATAGTGTGATGTATTGCTAGAGAACTTTTGATGGTTATATTGGTATATGTATTTGGTATATGGTTGAGGTACATGTTGGGTACATGGTTGAGACAAGTAGTTGATGAATTGACACATACATGAGGTGTATAGTTGATGATGTTGGTACATCTTGATGAGTCATAGTTGATGTGTAGTTGATGCATGATTGGTACATACTCAGTACATGGTTGGAGGCACTTGTTAGTAGTATTGTTGACACATGGTTTATGGATGATGTAGCATACTTGTCTTGGTATATTATTAGAAGCACATATTGATCTTGGTGATGATTGTGAGTTGTTGTGATATGCTTGGTTGATGCACATCTTGGTGATATTGTGCATATGGTTGAGAGTTGTCTTGGTGATTGATCTTGGTGAGTAGATCTGATTTGGTTGATAAGATTGATGAGACATGTTGTTGTGATAGGTTGTTTGGACAGGTTGTTGTGACAGATTATTTGTATAGGTTTGGTGCATGGTTGATGCACTTGTTTATGGTATAGGTTGAGGTACATGTTGATTCATGGTACATGTTGGCACATGTTATTGGTACAAGTTGTTTACAGGTTATTGGTACGGGTTGATTACAAGTTGTTTGGTATAGGTTGTTTGGTGCAGGTTGATTGGTACAAGTTTACAACAGTATATCTCACAATGATAGTGTAACATCGGTTCCATCATTCTACTTATATTTCAGGGTGGTTGGACGGGGCAATGATAGGTGGTTGTAGTCACCTTCCAATTGTAGTCGGAGAACATATGGGGTTGTAGCCTCCTTCTGGTTGTAGCCTCATAAACTATGGGGTCAGAGCCTCCTTCCAATTGTAGCTAGAGAATTGGAAGTTGGTGCTTCCTTGAATGGAATTCTCGACATATAAGAAAAACATTTCATGGTTTTCTCTCGCATTGGGTTTCCACATAAATATTGGTGTACTGTGCATTGTGTGGATGTGTTTGTTATTGTTTATTATGCATTGATGAATGTTAATGCTAGTGATACAGTAAGATATTGATGATGAACAAATGAACATGGTTGAATAAGTAAAAGAATATACTTTTTGGTTTAAAGGATTAATAATTGGTATAATTGCTCATTACTGATTCACCCCCCTCTCTCAGTAATCCAACATCATTTTCCTACTCAGTTATACCCCACAAGGATAGAGTAGTTTTTTCAAGATTTATAATCATACTTGTTGCTTTACAAAATATATCCAAAATACCTTTGAACTTTTGATTTACCCTTCTTGTGCCTTCACAAAATATTGGGATATCATCCACAAACAAGAGATGAGTAATATTATAGCCTATTTCAATGTTCATCCCTCTAAAACTACCATTTTATGAACCCTCCTTTATTAACCTACTCAACCCTTCAACTATTAAAAAGAAAAGAAGGGGGGATATGGGGAACCCTTGTCTAAGACTCCTTCCCAGTCTGAAGAAAGGGGATGTTGCCTCGTTAATTAAGATAACAAAAGATACCAATGTAATGCAACTCATCACCCAAACAATAAACTAATGACATGAACCCAAATGATTAAGAATAAGTCTAAGGTAAAGCCAACTTAACCTATCATATGCTTTGGAGAGGGCCACTTTAATTACCATTGATCTTTGATTCCCAACCTTGATCGAGTGAAGGTTGTCCCGTGCAATCCCAACCACCTCGTGGATTTGTCTTCCCTCTAAAAATCCAAATTCTTCTCTAGAAATTTGTTTTGATAAAACACTTTTCAACCTTCTTGTAATAACCTCTGACATTATTTTATAGATGTAGTTGCATAAGGACATTGTCTTGAATTTTTCAAAGGTTGTCGAATTGTCCTCTTTAGGGATTGTTGTTGTAAAGGTAGTGTTATAAAATCCAAGCATTTTGCCTATGGTTCTAGTGGCCTTCACCACCCTTCTTAAGTCTTCTTCTATGAAATCATTAAAACCTAAAAAGAATTCCACATGAACGCTATCTGGCCCTTGACTTTTGCCATTTTGAAAAATCCATAAAATTTGTTGCAATTCTTTTTTTTCAATCTCTTTCATAAACTCTTGATTTTCGTAATGATTGACAATAGGAAATGAGTTTGATATCCTTATTACCCCAACAATTGTAGCCCAAGAGTCCTCTATGAAAAGGGTTAAGAAGTAATTGAATCCTTCATCTGCAATATCCTAAAAAATTGTTGCCCAACTATCATTTCCTTTGTCAATTTTCCAAGTCAAGTTTATGTTTTTCCTACTATTTGCATATCTACGGAAAAACTTGGTATTCTCATCACCTACTTGTAACCATATGACCCTGCTCTTAATCCTCCATTATTTCTCTTTCTCCAGTAGGACGTTCCTCTTTTTTACTTACAGGAGCTTCACCTCTAGTTGGCAGTCCTTGTTTAATTAGCTAAACCAAACATTGTTGTAAAGTGTTTCTAGAGATTCCTCCACTTCTTTGAGTAACCTGACATCTTTATGCTTTTTATCTCTTGCCCATTAAACAACTTTTTTTCTTCTTCAGATTTTGTTGAAATTGAATAGGTGCATATTCTCTTAAGTGTTCATCACAAGGTTTCCAACCATCTTTGATATTGTTTACAAACTTCTCCATCTTCAACCATTCTAGATTCAATTTGAAAGGATTGGGCGATTTCTCTTGTACATATGCTACTTCCAATACAATTGGACTGTGGTTAGATCCCCCTCTCGAGGTGAGCCATTATTTTATTCGTACGACTTCATCTAGGAACCATTCATAGATTAAGAGCTAGTTAAGCCTCTTGGCAATTTGAGCTTCCCTTGTTCTCTTATTGCTCCAAGTGGGAGTTAGCTTTGTTGGTTCAATGTCCAACAATTTGACTTCTTCTAATTTTCTTATAAAGTAACCTGAAAGACAATCCACTTGCGTTGCCGGTCCCCATATCTTTAATGCTACTAGAGAAAATTTTAAGTCAACCCCCACCATAACCAACCCAATCTAGATGAAATCCATTTTGAAAAACTTATCCTAGTACTCTACTCTGTCTGAATAAGGACCATATAGATTCAATACAAAGATCTCTCTCCCCAGATCCAAAGAAAAAAGGGATATCCCTAGACCTATAGGAAAAGCTAATGAATTAATAAGCGTATGGGAGCATTTTTGCCACCTAGTTACGTTCCCTCTCGATCTCCTAATAACATCTATATAATTGAAATCCCACCCACTCAATTTTTGAAAGATCTTGAGTGGTTTTATCCCCACCAATCATGATTTCTTGAAGCAGGATAATAGAAGGTCTCTATTAACCTCTTTATGGCCAATTTTCCTGAAGGATTGGCTAGTTCTCAATAGTTTAGGGTCCAACAAATCATTTTAGACCCTCACAAGGGGTATTTTCTCTAAGTGCCCCTATCAAGGATATCTATTTTTTGAAGATGTTTATCTTTATGCCATGGACGTATATGACTTCCTTTTTGATTTGAATTTTGGCCTTTCTCATCAAGAAACCCTACCCGGGGCCACATTCCCAAGTAATTAATGATTATAAATTTATCAACAAATGTTTTAAATTAAAAAACCACTTAATAAAAAAATTAAAATAGTTACTAAAATGATTATAATAATTGAAATAATTACATCCCCAAGAAACTAATGATTATAAATTTATCAACAAATGTTTTAAATTAAAAAACCACTCAATAAAAAATTAAAATAGTTACTTTTGACTAAAATGATTATAATAATTGAAATAATTACATCTCTAGAGCAAGCTGCTTATGGGGAAGATGTTGAAGCTTAAAATGTTAAATGTTATGTTATAATTATAATAATAAATTCACTCAATTAATAATAATAATAAAAATGATAATAATAATAAAGTCTACTTAATATATAGAAATCGTAATATATGGAAGTTGCAATAATTACTTTCTTTTGGTATATAATTATTTTTTTAATATATTTAAAAAAATAAATATTTTATAATATTAATATATTAAAAAAATATTTGTTTGAATTTGTTTTGTTTTTATCTATCCTAGCTTCAATCAATAGATCACAAAAACAATGTAGTGATTATGGAGCTACTAATATATTATAAAATATATTAATATTTTTTAATACTTTAATATTAATGTATTAAACTAGTATACATCCATCTTAATCTAGGATGTATAAAAGGTAGAGAGAGATCAAATCTCTTGAAATACAAACCTTTTTTAGAGGACAAAACTTAAAGGTTAAAGATTAACACCTCAAAAGATTTGATCCCAATGTAAATTTATAAATCTAAAGTTAAAATGAATCTATATTAGTTTAATAAATAGATAAACTTAATTTTTTAATAAATTTATTTATTTATTTTCCTCTAATATAATCAAATTTTACTTTTATAATTTATAATTTAGATAGTTAAAATCATTTTAAAATAAATCAAAAATCAAAATTCCCGATAAACTTTTAACTTTCCAAAATTCTTATCCCTTTTCCATCGATTAAATAAACTTATGACTTTCCAAAAATTTCTCATCCCTTTATTTAAAAAAAATCAAATTTTGCCAAAATCCCGTCTGTCTCTCAAATAATAATTACACTGCGCTGTAGTCATCAGAAAGAAGTAAATCAGACGTCAATGCTATGGCTGACTTTGGATATGGAACAAAAGATGCCAGGAGGAGGAAAAACACCTGCTGGCAACCTTTCGCAATCTTGTTCGCTGTAATGCTGGCATTTTATTCCAGTGGGATCCGGGCTGTCATGTAAGTTATTGCATCCTCTGTCTAGTTTAATCGATCTTAAACCAAATCGGGGAAAATGGCCAGACTGCAACATTAAAGTTCAATTCGGATGAAATATATTCGAAATGCCTTGATACTTTTCAACAGAAACCCTTGTTTGTGGATTAAAAGTCAGTTGTCCAATGTTTCACTGGCAATTTTTCATTAGAATGGCCTCTACTTGGGAATATTCAAAGTGTTTGTTAAAGTGAAGCCCTAAGTAAAGTAACCTAAATTCTTTTCTGCGCGGAAAATAATTTTTCTCAGTTAATCCCTGAAAGAGCCTGTCACGAGTTTCGTGAGGAAGATGAGTAGCAGTTCTTCTGCAGACTGATTCTATTTGTTAAGCAATTTCTTTGTCGGTAACATGTTTATTGTCTATCCCAGGTTGCCTTACTGCCTTTGGTATAAGACCTCTGACTTCTGCATCAGGAAAAATTCCCTCTTGCATTGTGAATCTGTGTCTGCAAAAACCAAGTGGCACTTTTTGGCAAATACGGATAGAAGCACTCTTTGGCCTTATCATTTTGAAAATGAGGATCAAGGCCATGTGAAGACTATAAGTATAAATACTAAGACATGTGTTCATTTGCAGTTGTCTTGGTTTTGGAATTGCAAGGCTCCTTTAAGAAGTTTGTCATGGGCAAGATTTGCTTAGGGGTCCCCGCGCCTGCATTGGGTGCATACCGGGCACACCCATGTGCTGTGCTTGCTGCCTGTAGCTGGAAAGGCACCCAGTCAGCGTATGGTCTGTGGCATAGTTACCAGATACGGATATGGTATAATATGAAAAACAATCTCGTATGGGAAAAATCCAGTACGAAAAAAATGGGAGTATACATCTCATTAATACGGAAAACATGCAAATTTATCTGAAATACTAGAAAATAAAATATAATTTAAAATCTAGATAGTGAAAATAAAATAACAGCCATTCTACATTGAATTTTGAAACTTGAAAGTAACACCATTAACAATAACATGTCATATGAGAATAATTCGGGAGAATGACAAATGTTGAAATTTGAATACAGAGCTTAAACTAAAAGTGTTTAATACACAGCTACAAATAAAACAGTCATGACGATAAATTATAAATGAAGAGTCAAGACTCAAGATTATCTCAGACTCTGCTCTCATCTTCACCGCTATCATCAATGCCGACACTCTCCTCTGGAATATCTCTAAGCAGGACATCCTTCTCATCCATGTGATGTGTGGTCGTGGAAGATGATTCCACTACTGATGCTCTTGAAGTTGCACTAGTTGCACTAAATGTAGGAGTAAGCTCCTGTACTCCTTGAACTAGATGTCTCCCCCTCCAAAGATTTCATCCACAAGTGTAACGTACAATGAATCCTTGCCAGATCCACCAATTTGCTAACTTCCAGTGGGTTTCTTTTCTTGTTATGGATGAACTCATGCATGCTTCACCTCCTCTCTCATGCTGATGCATTATTGACCTATTTTTTTAACTGAAATAATGACATTAAAGTTATCAGTACAAGTATTTCCATGTAGCAATCTGTAAATGTACCTCAAAACTGAAAAAATGCAATGCACTACTTCCCTGACTCAACGCCATGATTGCAAGCATCTCATATCCATTGAGCATCTACCACTGAGCAGGGGTGTTATCTGTGCAAGACATATCTTGTATCACCCTAGCCATAGTGAAAGCGTGGCCAGTGCCTTGCTGGTATGATAGGGACTGTAACTGTACTTGTCGTTGCATGTTTGGGTTAGGATATATCCTCTCCATACAAGTATAAAATCCCTCCTTGATCTCAACATCCTTCTATGCATGGAAATAATTAGGTGGTAGGAAAACACCTAAAACCCTTCAACATGCAATGACATATGCAACATCTTCCACCTACTATCCATAATTTATAGAGTGGTTGATATTGTGATTCATCACGAGTCAACCATACTCCTAATCAAGAGGCAAGAAGTGATATAATCCTCATTGCTTTTCGTTAAATGGAGTTGTTGTAGCTTCAATCTTGAAATTGGTGGTAGTTGGTGAACTTATTTCCATATCATTTGGGCTTATCATTCTTTCAAATGAAGCATTCAATTCTCTCATGACAGCAATATATATAAGTGTGAATGTTCCCCCTTCTCTTTCTCATCCCACTTTGTATCAATGATCAATAGGATGTTCCCTAATGATGGACCGTGTCTCAGTGGTCCGAAACGTTGGATAGAAAAAATCGTATGCAAGTTTCCAAAATCTATTGATAATTTCCATGTGAAAGGATGAATACCATAATTGAATCCCGCCATGGAAGTGATATAGTAAATGAAATGCATCGCTTTAAGAAATTCAAACCTAACTCCTTCTTGTTTTTGAAGAAACTCTTGTCCCCACTTGCAAGTGCTCCGATTCTTGATTGCATGTGAGAGGTTGACTGCAGTTATTACCTTAGACATGGATGCTTGTTGCTGCAGACAACAAATTTGCTATTAGGGCATGCTTTATTTTGAGAATGAGGGTAGGATTTTTTGTGACATGAGGGCAAGATTTTTTTATGAGCAGAGGGATGATTTTTTTCTGGGCACCATGGCACATTTTATTTTATTTTATTATTTTTTTTATGTCTGGCGGAATCGGCAACTAGTTGGGCACGTACTCATGCTACATGTGGTCGTGTTATCCAACTGCTACCACTATAATCTACAGGTGTGCCCACGATGCCCCATACGCGACACACAAGATAAGTCGGGGGGAGTTGAACTCGAAACCTCATGGAACTTCATATCACTGCACTTGCCAATTGAGTTGCCCCCCCCGGGGGCATGGCACATTTTATTTTGAGCACAAGGGAAATATTTCTTTTTTTTTGAGTAGACAGATGATTTTTTCTAAGCACCAGGGCACATTTTATTTTGAGCACAAGGCCACAATTTGTTTTTGTGTATTTTCGGCGTGAATATGTATTATGATGGTCAAAGAGTCCATTGTGAGTGTGCACACAGTTATGAGAAGCAAGTTTGAACAATTGTAGGTAGAAAAAACATTGTTGAAATTGGTCTAGAGAATCACTGGTAGTTTAAGAATGAGGTTGAACTTTGAAGCATCATAAAATGAGCACTAAAACCATTTGAAAATTGAGACAACGGTAAGTTGTGTTATTATTTTTCTATAACATTGAACACTCTTTGTTGAATTTAATGCAGCTGCAAGAGCTATTCTCCCGGAGGATGGCATAAGACCCTAGTTGTGGACTAGGGCCCCCAGTACACTCCTGGGGTTCTTGGTCTGAGACCAAGCAGTTAGAGCCATGGCAAAAACCCTTTTGAGGCCCCCCAGTAGATGACTGGGGTTCTTGGTTTGGGACCAAGCAGTAAAGAGCCTAGATGTATTCTAGGGCCCCTGGATGTGTTCCAAGGAATTCTTGACCTGAGCTTGGATTGATCCTTGGATGTGTTCCTTGGTGGTTGATATAAGTCCCTAGAAGTGTCTAGGGCCCCTGGATGTGTTCTAGGGAACCCATGCCTAAAGCATGGGTTGATCTTTGGTCTTGTACCTTGGTGGATAAGACCCCAGATATGTTATGGGGCAACCTGGTCTTTGACCAGGTAGATCTTGGTGTAATACCAAGATGTGTTGATGTGTGATCCTCTTCCTCTCTTCCAGGATGGTCGATAGGACCTGAGAGAGACTATGAAGATGAGCATGACCACATTGTGTGATGTACCCCCTTATGCAGTGATGATAAAGTTTATTGGTCACCTTAAGAATCATATGGACATGTTTTTCCACTAAGAAAACCCCTTTGCCCTTCCTAACCCTTTGTTTGATCTTCACCCTTTGGTTTTTGAGTTTGGGTATGAGTGGGGTTTGTATTTTTATTTTAGGGCTTAGTGATGATTAAATTAGAAATATTAATTAATATTTAATATGACATATTAATTTAATATTTATATTAAATAATATGTCATTATATTAATTTAATATGTATATTAAATAATATGTCACTATATTAATTATTATTTTATTATTCTAAGCCCTAGCCTAAAACTATAAATAAAACCCTTCCCTCACTATTCCAACACACTCACTCACTCTTTTCTCAACTAAGTGGCAGATAGCTCTGAGATTTTATTCCTAAGTGCTGCGGCCTCCTTGATTGTTCAGTTCGGCTCACTTTTCTTTGTGCTGGAAGGTGATTCTAGGTGTTGTGTTGCTGATTGTTCCCTTGCTGAGTTGATTGCTGTTGCCAGGTCTCCCTTACTACTAAGATCTGCTCATTCCTAGCAGCCGTCCACCCCTCACTCGCCAGATCTGCTCTTTTCTATGAAGTCGACCACCCTTCTATACAATTCTACCTTCATTCAAGCAGCCCACCCTTCTATCTCTGTGTAAGATCCGTGTGACATAGCTGCTGGTCCCCTCTGAAGGTTGCCGTCTACCTCTATGTACAGATCTGGATTTAATGTGGGCTGCGACTGTCCTTTCAGGCTCATTATCATTTGCTGTCACACTTTCTTTAGCTGGCAGATCCCTCTCCGTGTGTGGTTGTGATAAGGGTTTACTTCAAGATATCAGTTTGGGGTTCTTGTCTTTTCTTTGGGGTTTTTCTATTGTGGCAAAACAGTCTCATATTCTCTTTGACAAAGATCTAACCCTTAATGGTTGATCCATGAGCCCAAAACTAGATCTGAGCATAATTCAAAGGTTGAACATTTCACTTGTGTGCCAAGCTCTTCCTTCATTGCTCAAGAGGTAAATTACAGAGGTAAGTTTCAGTTTCATTTACTTAAGTTTGAATTATTTGTTTAAAGCTCAGATCTACTAGTTTGCTTGCTCATAAATATCTATTGTTTTAGATCTATGATTGTTGTACTCAGATTTACTAGCCTGCATACTCAGAAATGATTGTTTGGTTAAGATCTACTAGCTTGCATACTCAGAATTAATTGTTTGGTTCAGATCTACTATTTTGCATGCTCAAAAATATTTTATTGTTTTTGGATCTAATTGTTGTTTTCAGATCTATTGTATTTCTTATGTACCTCTGATCATAAATTTTATTTAGATCTCTTGTGTACTTGCGGATCTAGTTAACATAAATTTTGAAAACTATTTTTTTCTGTTCTTCTCCTTATTTCTAACATGGTTACAGAGCTTAGGGCGTGAAAAGAGCTCAAGAAGTGCAGACTTGAGCCTATGTAGATCCATATTGTTAGGGTTTGTTTTGCAGAGATCAACAACATTTCATTTACTAAACTGATTCAGAACTCAGCATGGCCTCCTCTTTAGTCAAAGTTGAAGACAAACTTGTAGGGGCCTCTAACTTCAATGCTTGGAAATGCAGGATACTCAACATTCTTGAAGAGAGTGAACTGAAAGAGCTGATTACTAGGGTAATTGAAGAACCCACTTCAAACACAACCAGGGCAGCATACAGGAAGAAACAAGCCAAAGCTAAAAGAATAATTTTTGATTCTGTTAAGGACAACATGATGCCCATCATTGGTCATCTAAGGACTGCCAAATAATGTTTTGATGCTTTAGCAAACCTCAATGAAAAAATAGCACCAACTCAGAAGAGAATATTGAAGAAACAACTACGTAATTTGAGGATGGGAAAAAATGAAACAATTGCTGCATTTTTCTCCAAAATTGCTCAAACCAGAGATCAGCTTATAACAATAGGAGTTGCTGTTGATGATGATGACCTTGTGCAAACTGCAGTTGATGGACTACCTGAGTCATGGGGGGTTTTTCTCGCTTCAGTCAATGGAAGAGAAGCTCAACCTAACTTTGACAGATTATGGCAGGACTGCTTAGAAGAAGAAGGAAGACTCAAAAGCAGAAATTAACATTCAATGCTAAGAGATCATGCCCTTTCGGCAAAAGCCAAGAAATGAAAGAAGTTCCCTCAATCTAAAGCCAAAGGTAAGAAACCTCAAGGTAAGTTATCTCATCTTAATCCTCATTTATCTAAAGTAAAATGTTTTAATTGCAATAAGCTAGGACATTATGCAAGAGATTGCAGGGACCCTCCCTCTCAGCAGAGAAGAAAAGGAAAGTTCCAAGCCTCAGTTGCTATTGAAGAGGCTAAACGTCAACATGAACCTCAAAGAAGACAAACCAGGGCAACCACCAAAGAGCAAGAACAACATCAAGAATATTATCTTATCTCAGCTCTTTCTGGCACTATAACCAAGTCAGAGGAGATTTAGTTAATGGGCAACGGTGCTTCCAAACACATGACAGGTTTCAAACAAAATCTTGCAAACTATCAGGACAAGAAATTCAATGTAAAGGTAGAAGTTAGAACTAGGTGATGATGGTACTTATGACATTAAAGGTTTTGGATCTGCTTCTTTCCAACTTCAATCAGGTAATATCTTTCATATTGATGAATTTCTTTATGTTCCTGGTTTAAAGCAAAATCTAATCTCAGTTGTAGTGTTAGAAAGCAAAGGATACTCAATAGCCTTCACCAAAAGGAAGGCTCTCATGTGGCCCTCAAATGGAGATATGAGCACTGCTATGACTATTGGAATAGAATAGACTTTATAAAATCTCAGGTCAAGTTGTTCAAGCACTAGCTCACGAGATGATAAATCCCTACGAGCTCTGGCACAAAAGGCTTGGACATCTCAAATACAACGCACTTCCAAGTTTGCAAAAGATGGTGACAGGTATGCCAGTATTTTCTTTTGAGCATGATAGTGTTTGTAGAGGTTGTGCACTCGGTAAGAATACAAAGAAACCCTATCCTCACAGCAATAGAAAGTCTAATGGCATTCTAGATCTAATTCATTCTGATCTTTGTGGGCCCATGACTGCTCCATCTATGAATGGTTGTATTTACTATATCATTTTTATTGATGATTGTTCTCGTAAAACTTGGATTTACTTTTTAAAGACTAAAGATGAATCTTTCAGCAGATTTCGAGATTTCAAGAATCTTGTTGAAAATCAGACAGGCAGACACATCCGGGTTTTCAGAATAGACAATGGTAAAGAATTTGACTCCTTAAAATATGATGAACTCTGTCGGGCTTCTGGGATCAAGAGAGAGCTGACTATGTCGTATAACCCCCAACAGAATGGGGTCGCAGAAAGAAATAACAGAACTATCTGTGAAGCAGCCAGGGCCATGATGTATGACTAGAACTTACCTTTATCTCTTTGGGCCAAAGCTGCCAGTACTGCAATCTACATTTAGAACAGATGTCCACACAAAGCTCTTGAAGTGAAAACTCCAGAATAAGTTTTTACCGGTATAAAGCCTTCAGTTGATCATTTGAGAATCTTTGGCAGTCCAGTCTATGTTCACATTCCAAAAGAAAATAGGACTAAGCTAGAGCCCTCCGGAAAGAAAGAAACTTTTGTGGGATACAGTGAAACCTCAAAGGCTTACATAATTTATATCCCAGGTCAAAAGTTCATCGAGGTAAGCAGAGACGTGACTTTTCATGAAGAAGCAGCTTTTCGTCGGGCCAAAGAACTTCCATGTGATTCAGGGGAGCAAGAAGCTCCATCTCTTGAATCTTCAGATTCTCTTTTTCCAGATGAGCAGAGAGAGGAGAGCTTAGAACTTCCAGTGGATCCCTCAAGGGATATTGTTGAGTTTCCTTTAGAGAAACCTCCTATTAAAAGGAAACCACCCTGGTGCCGGGAAATTCTAAAGGAAGTAGAAAAGCTTTCAGCTCCTAAGGGCACTTTCAGAGAAAGCAAGAAACCAGATAAGTACTCCGGTCTTATAGCTAAGTTGAATATTGTGATTGATTCAGAACCTTTCATATTTGAAGAAGCCTCCAAACATCAAGTGTGGAAAGATGCTATGATAGAAGAATATGATTCAATTCTAAAGAATGATGTATGGGCAGTGGTTCCTAGACCTCGTGGCAAATCAGTGGTAACTTCCGAATGACTTTATAAGATAAAGCATGCAGCAGATGGCAGTATTGAAAAATACAAGGCTAGATTCGTGGCTCGTGGTTTCTCTCAGAAAGAAGGAATTGACTATGACGAGATCTTTGCTCTAGTTGCCAGATATACTTCCATTAGGATTATTATCTCTCTTACCGCAGTCTTTGGTTGGAAACTTCACCAGATGGATGTTAAGACTGCTTTTCTTAACGGTGAAGTTGAGCAAGAAGTGTACATCGAACAACCTGAAGGTTTTGTAACTCATGAGAAAGAATCTCATGTGTGCAAACTCAAGAAAGCTCTGCATGGATTAAAGCAAGCTCCGAGAGCTTGGTATGGAAGAATAGACAACTTTCTACAGAGTCTTGGATTCACCAAGAGCATAGCAGATCCCAATCTTTATATAAATATTTTACAAAATCATTCGATTATCTTAGTCTTATACATGGATGATCTGTTCCTCACTGGAGAGGAAAACTTGATAGCTCAGACTAAGAGGGAGCTTTCCGCAAAATTTGAAATGAAAGACTCGGGGCTCATGCATTATTTCTTGGGCTTGGAGGTGTGGCAGAAACCAGGTGAGATCTTTCTCTCATAGAGAAAATATGCAGTTGATGTGCTCCGCAGATTTGGCATGATGGACTGTAAGTCCATGACCACACCAATGATCTCTAACCTGAAGAAATTACAAGATTAGGTTACAGGTTCAGATCCAAAAGACTCCACCTTATATCAGCAGATCATTGGGTCATTGATGTACCTCGTACATACTAGACTAGACATTTGTTATGCGGTAAATGCCCTCAGCCAGTTCATGTGTGAACCGAAGCATATACATATGGTTGTTGTTAAACATATTCTGAGATATCTTCGGGGGATTATAGCCTATGGTCTCAGATACATTTCCAGTGGAGGTGTAATGCTTAATGGGTATACAGATTCAGATTGGATGGGCAGTACAGTGGATCAGAAGAGCACATCCGAATATTGCTTCAGTTTGGGTTTAGTGATGATTTCCTGGTCCAACAGGAAACAAGGCTCCATAGCCCAGAGCACTGCAGAAGCAGAATACATTGCTGCAAGTGCTGCTAGCAGAGAAGCAATGTGGCTCAGGAAGTTACTTTCAGACTTGTTCAGTGCAGAGCTAGAACCCACAGTCATCCACTGTGACAACCAGAGTTGTATAAAGCTCTCCAAGAATCCGGTGTTTCACGACAGGTCGAAGCACATTGAGATGAGATATCACTATGTTCGGGACATGGCATAGTTTTAAAAATCGGAATCGGCACCGGAACCGGTCGAGGGTCCAACCTGAACCGGAACCGGAATCGGTAATGAACCGGTCGAACTAGTTTCAATGAACCCTTTTTTTAAAAAAATACATAAAATATTTAAATTTTAACGAAAAAAAAATATTTTTAAGATTTTAAATCATGTTTCCAAAGCATTAGAGACAATTAGAGACAACATATCCAAAGTAT